>QMIH01000069.1:907352-990427 GCA_003987875.1 Clarias batrachus
TGTGTGTGTCTGTGTGTGTGTGTGTGTGTGTGTGTATGTGTGTGTGTGTGTCTGTGTGTGTGTTTGTGTGTGTATGTGTGTGTGTGTGTGTGTGTCTGTGTTTTGTGTGTGTGTATGTGTGTGTCTGTGTGTGTGTGTTTTGTGTGTGTGTATGTGTGTGTTTTGTGTGTGTGTATGTGTGTGTCTGTGTGTGTGTGTGTGTGTGTGTATGTGTGTGTGTGTGTGTGTGTGTGGGCCTATAGTTAAATACTGATTAACAGGGTGGCGTGACAGTTCCTGTTGGCACCACAAGGTTGATTATTTTACTAATGCATCCATAAGTGTGTCTTTTGTTAATATTGAACTAGCCAACTAACATTCGTGATAATGTTTATGATACATGCATATGTATATCACAAGTGATACACGTTTTATTTCTTAACAAACATCAGTGTTATACTAGCCTGTTTTATTGTGATATTATACTCCTGAAGAGATGCCATTACTGCCTTATTTTTGCCTGGAATTAATAAATCAGGAGCAAAAGCACAGCAGCATTTGAATATGCTACAGCAATAAAGTGAAGTGCAGATTTAAAATCACATATCACAGATTTCAAAAAAAATTTACACACAAAAAAGACATATTTACTACCATACAGCATCCAGACTGTATATTAGCTAGGTGTCTAAATGTGATCTTACCCAGTCTTATCATTAACCTAGTCAATATTTCTCAAATAAATCTTTTTTGTTCTCACTGCTTTGTATTCGCTGTTCATGAAAGTGTGTTAACTAGTGATGGTAGAAAGAAGCTTTTCTTTGTATCAGTAAAGATAATGTTCATTACCAAAAGCTTTTTATCTCAATGTGTGATAGTGACGCCTGGTGGCCAATAGGATGAAGTGCATTTCTTATTGTACTACATTGTACTGCTACAGCCTTCTGGGAGTTTTGATGAAAAGAGTAGTGATCTGGCAGCCAAATCTTGCCTGTAAGAGGACATTACAATTAGGGCCACAACAATTATTGCCACACACAAACAATGAGGACACTCTTTGTTCAAAAGGAAAAAGTCAGGCTACAACTTCAGACGCCTCAGCACAGAAGCAGGTCCAAATTCACCAATAAACAGTGGTTGCTAGAGACATTCATTACACACACACACACACACGCACACACACACACACACTTATACATGATTACTTTTTCCAGCCTAGTAATTTTTTTGCCTTATTATTATTATTGTTATTATTATTATTATTATTATTATTAATATTATTATTATTATTCACTCACTCATCGGCTATACCGCTTTATCATGTATTCACGGTCACGGGGGGCCTGAAGCCTATCTCAGAAGACTTAGGGCACGAGGCATGGTACACTCTAGACCATCACAGGGCACACACACACATACACTCAGTGACACACTCATTCACTCACACACTACGGACAATTTAGGGACACTTATTAGTTTAATCTTCAAGTCTTTGAACTGCGGGAGGAAACTGGAGTACCTGGAGGAAACCCACCAAGCACAGGGAGACGGGACTTAAGCCTGGCCGGGAATTGAACCTGGAAGGTGTAAGGCGACAGTGCAAACTACTACCCACAGCATTATGGAAAATGTTTTAAAATATGCTATACCATAAAAACATACAGTATGGGCCAATGTTTTTCTTCTCTCCTTTATCGAATGACTCAGGGGGTTGATAAAACTTTGATAAAATAAAAAATAAAAATGTCTTAACAGCTACTTTATAACACAGCTAAACATTTAATTTTAACAAAATTTGCTATACATTGACCTAAGGGTTTAATATTGACCCTAAGATAGTGGGTTTGGATAAAGTATTTCCGTTAGCTGATGAACTGTAGTGATGTGCTGTGGGTATAAACTTGTGACAAATTCATAATCAGCTTTGTTAATTATATTAGCGTTTCAATGATTGAGGCCAATCTGTTAATAACAAAATATATTAAAATAACATGCAAGAAAGCAGGAAAATATAACTATACAGTACATAATATATAACTAAACAATTGATAAATCACCTTTTGAAACATAATAAGACAGAAGTTCTAGTCATAGGGCCACATGAAGCTAGAAGCAAGCTTTTTCATCCCTGTTACATCACATGCAACAGTAAAAGACCTTGGTGTGATTATAGATTCCGGCCTTTCATTTGAAACACATGTAGATAATATTACCAGCATAGCATTCTTTACCTCAGAAATATTGCCAAGATGAGGAATATATTGTCAATAAACATTCCAGTAAAACCAGTTCATGCTTTTATCACCACTAGGTCGGACAATTGTAATGCATTACTGTACTGTCAACTAGATGCATAAACAAGTTTCAGTTGGTCCAGAAAGCAGCAGCGAGAGTCCTCACTAGAACAAGAAGATACGAGCACATCACCCCTGTCTTGTCCACACTGCATTGGCTTCTGGTGAATCGCATACATTTTAAAATACGACTTTTTAGGTATAAAGCTTTAAATAGTCTTGAGCCGCAGTATCTGAGTGAACTGCTATTGTCTTTCCTGGCTCTCCGTTTTGGTTCTGCTGTCAAAGTTAATCGGAATCCTTGCTTGCACTCTGCACTAAATATACATTCCACTTAAAGATTGAGTATACATGTGACCATACCTAACCTCTTCTCTCTCTCTCTTTCTCTCTTTAATTCTTCCTATGTCTCTGTCGAACTATACATGTCACTCCTGAGCTGCGAGTGATCCAGACCCCCTTCTATATATATATATACATACAGTGGAACCTCGGATTACGAGTAACGGAGTTTGCGAATGTTCTGCAAGATGAGCAAGGATTTTTAATACATTTTGATTTGGAAACCGAGCAAAAGTCTTGATTTAGGAGTTCCAAGTATCATGTATAATGCATGCGCTTCTTATTTTGACACCGAGCATCACATGATGACAACTGAGCCAATGGTCGTCATTAGTCCTATGTGTGGTAATTTGACACAGACACGCACGCATACACACACACACACACACACACACACACACACACACACACACACACACACACACACACTCACTCTCTCTCTCTCTCTCTCTCTCGCCTTTACACACCCCTCCCCCTCGACTTCACATACACATACAGACACACACTCTCTCACAGAAGCTTTGCTCTGCTGCGATTCTTTTCAAAGGTAAAGTCCTGGTTCATTTGTTATTACTATTGTTTTTACTTTACAGCAGTGGGTCTGTTAGTATGCGCTCATGGTAGTGTCATTAGCGATGTTCCTTGCAAATTTTTCTGATAAAACAGTCTTTCCGTTAATGTATGTGTGCACGCACATTACACACACACCGGCTGCACGCATAAATGGAAGCACTTATCTTTCTGGATTCATTTTTACTTTTTTTTTAAAGGTAAAGTGCAGGTTAATTTGTTTTATTTTTACTTTATATATTGTATTCATTATTTTTATGCATTTATTTTCTGGGACTGTTTTCATTATTTCTTATGGGAACCTTCGATTTGGTTTACAAGTGTTTTGGAATATGAGCCTGCTTCCAGAACGAATTATGCTTGTAATCCAAGGTTCCACTGAATATATACTGTCGAAAGTGACTGTATGAACTGTATATTCTGCGACATTAATTTAGTATTTGGTTGTCAGATGAAATAAAAACTTGGCGAAGTGTCCCATGACAATCAGCGTTGTCCTATAAAAGTGACTTACCCATGCAGGTCATCATTAGAGTGCCTTTGACAAACACATTTATAGATCCTTAGCACAACAGAATGAAAGACATTTGAATATACTTTGGGGCCTGCTCAGGTAAGCAGTAGGGCAAGGGTAACAACTTTCTTTAAGAAGACGACTAATAATTTGTGGATATGTTCATTGACAACAGATAATCTACGATTATTCAAAGACCATCCTGGATAGAATACAAGCCATATTCTGAAGTTGACAGACTACAGTGGCAGAGACTGGGTGATGCCTGAGCCTAAAGTATACTGGTTTACAGTGTCTTGCACAAGGACCTGCACAATCCATTGTGTATGCTATTTGAACATTTTTTTTCACACTAGTCAGTGGGTATAGAGGTGAGCCCACTGCCTTAGCAACCGAGGAAGTAACACCTGCACAGGCAGCATCAAACCAAACCACAAACCTTGCACAGCATTATAGGAAATGTTAAAAACAAAAACAGCATTGGTACACAACACACACACACACACACACACACACACAAACACACATTTTACCAGAAGTGACCTTTACATCAACATAAGCGCTTAATTTTTAACCCTAAGTTAGTCGATTTGGATTAAGTATTTCCTTTAGCTGATGAACTATAGTGTTGTGCTCTGTGTGTTAACTTGTGACAAATTCAAATTTTGCTTTATTAATTATATTAGAGTTTCAATGCCTGAAGCCAAACTGTTAATAAAATGTATGAAACAGATGTGCAAGAGAGCAGGAAAACATATACCATACATATAATAAATAATTGCTAAATCACCTTTAACATATAGTTTTAAACATTGTGTGTCACATTGTGTATTTTTCGTGGTCTCATGAGGAACTGTGCTGTGGGTTCCACTTCCTCCGTTGCTAAAACCATGGGTTAACCTCTTTACACACAGAGAATGACATAATAAAAAAGAAAAATGGAGCACAAAAAGCTTCACAATAAGGTTCAACACATTTATCATAATTCATGTGCTTTGGTATAAAATATCGAAGTTAACAGATGCACAAGCAAAAAAGTGACTCTCTGCTATAGTGCTAGTGCTTACACAAAGTAACATCATTAACACTTGTTAACCACACACTCTTTTCCTCACACCTTTCTTCTTTTGCAGTTTGCTTGCAGAACTTGAGCGTCAAGTAGGAACGGTAAGAAAATATTTGTTTCTTTTTTAAACTATTATTCTTAAGTTTAATAATTATTTAAATATAATCACTTCATGAGCATTTGGACAATCAAACTCATTTATTCTACTAACTTTGCTTTATTTGGTATCATTTAGTAATAATCTCTCTAGTATATTTTTATTTTTTATTTTGTACATACTTTGTTAAAATTCGCACATGTCTGGAGTTTGTTGCATTGCATTTTACTACTGTTGTTCTTGTACAACCACGTATGTGACAAATACAGTCCTTGAATCTTGACTCTAATCTATCTGTGCTAGGAAATTGAAAGATATCGCTTTCCGGAAAAAAACAAAAACAAACAAAATACTTTAGTACTAAATAAACAGCAGATATTAAATACAAGTATTAAAAATACAATATGAATTCAGCAACAACTGTTTCAGCAAAGCTTTTTTTTCCTTTATTATGCTATTTTGTTTAGACTATAATATATACAGTACACACAGTGGCAACTAAGAAGAAAGTATATGAACCTGTTGGAGTTTCATGGTTTTCATGATGTTTTCATGGTTGTCCATAAAATATAAAACTTTTTCGGGGGCATTATTATTTTAGGCACATTATATTTGTTGAAACTTTAGTTCAGATCACATTTTATGATAAAATAATGCAAAAAAAAAAAAAGAAAGAAAACATGAAATTCCAAAAGGTTCAAATACTTTTTCTTGCCACTGTATATAGTGCAGCCATACGTATGGCAAACTGAACACAAACACTGGGGGATGGAGGTTGAGGTTGCTATATTTATTAACAAAATGGTTGAATAAGAGAAGAGAAGGAGAGGTGAGAGTCAGGGAGGAAGGTGCTGAGGTTGCATCTCCTTATCTTCTGGATGTGGTTATCCTGAACCTGAAGATGCAGTTGAAGCTGGTCTGCCTCGTGTCCCATGGGGAAACCTTCCTACACAGGAAATGTAGAGAGACAAAACAGTCATGAGTTCAACACCCAAGAACAAATCCTCACTAATGTTTGGCTGGGCTTTTATAGGCAGCTAATGACAGCTCATCCCTTGCAGCAGATAGGTGTCAACCATACAGACCTGGTATAGGTGCCTGAACCCTTATGTATTTTGTGATTTATTGTAAGTTTTTGTTTTTCTATTTATTAATTTTCATATAGAACATTTCTTGATGATGCCCTTCAAAATTATGCCTCTACATTGTCTGATCTTTTTCCTCATACTTTCAGGTGAGTCACACATGTATACAATCAAAACTACACATACCAGAGTCATTCCATATTTAACCAGCAATATACTGTATATTCTGGATGTCCAATGTATGAAATGTAAAGATATCATCAAAGAGAGAGTTCTGACCAATATTTGTATGAATCTCCTGTCGTTTTCTATAAATATTCAAAATGTAGTCTCTAAATTTTGCCATGGAATAGGTACATTTTGTACAATATTTGTCCCATGAAATATTGTCACACCAAACAAATTGTTAGGAGTTTACAATTAAAAAAAAATGCATATACAGTGGAACCTCGGATTGTGAGCAACCCGGTTTGCAAGCGTTCCGCAAGACGAGCAAAAATTTGTAATACATTTTGACTTGAAAAGCGATCAAGTCTTGGTTTATGAGTAGAGAGGATTATATATCATGCATGCGCTTCTTGTTTTGATGCTGAGTGTCACATGATAATTGAGCCAATGGTTTTTCTCGTTCGCGCTGTAGAATTGTGGGTTATTGTCTCTATATTATATATATATTGTCTAGGGTTATTTACTATAACACTGTGAACACATCTGTGCATGTAAAGAATTTTTTATTTTGTATTTGTAAATGTGTGTGTGTGTGTGTGTGTGTAAAAGTCGTTCATGCACGCATGTACTATTTATTATAACACACATGTGCGAGCATTTAAAGCAAAAGCAAGTCTCATTAGAGAGGTTGCAGATCCATTTTATCTCTGTGCCCCTCCCCTCCTCCTCTCACCTTCTCACGCACACACACACACACACACACACACACACACACACACACACACAGACACACACACACACACTCTAACAGAAACAATGCTCTGTTGCGATTCCTGTGTGTGTGTGTGTGTGTGTGTGTGTGTGTGTGTGTGTGTGTGTGTGTGAAGGTGAGAGTCGGAGGGGATGGCCACAGTTTCTAATGACGCGCTCACATGCACTTGCAGACTGAGAGATAGAGAGATAAAATGGATCTTTAACCTCTCTTATGAGACTTGCTTTTGCTTTACATGCTCACACGTGTGTGTTATAATAAATAGTACATAGTTCTAGTACAGACGAGAGGAGAAGGGGGAGGGGTATAGTATCTAATGACGTGCACACACACACACACACACACACACACACACACACACACAAATGGAAACACTTTCAACATTTATTTTTACTTTTTAAAGGTGAAGTGCAGGTTAATTATTTTAGTTTTACTTTATAATTCTGTATTAATTATTTTTATATATTTATATTTTGGGGTTGTGGAACGAATAACTAGAATGAAAATATTCTTATGTGGAGATTCACTCTGATTTACAAGTCTTTTGATATCCATAAAACTCAGTGTTTTATGGAGCTCGGGATAATGATCTCTAATCACATCCTTTATGTGTCATGTTTCAGGAGCTCTGGGGAATGAATGGGTTGTGAACAACACCCAACAAAATATCTGTGCTTTAAACGGATCTACAGTTTTTATAAATGGCACGTACACACACTCAGTAGGACTTAATGTGACAGGGGCACAATGGACATCGGCATTTTCGTCAATACACCTATTTTCTGGTAAAGAGACTGACCTGCATAATGATTCAGCTTACTCTGCCAGAGTGGAATATTTGGAAGATGAACGGAGACATTTCTCCTTCACACTGAGTGATGTGAAGAAGGCAGATGAACAGAGATACTATTTCAAAATCATAGCAAACTCAACAAATCAAAGCTGGGTGGCTGAAACTGGCGTTAATCTCACTGTCACAGGTAAATAAAATCATCTTATTTTATACCAACATCAATCAGGCCATAATATTCTTTATTTGCCATTTAGAACCAGAAAACCAGCATTGGCTACTTTTTATTCTCAGTGCATTGTCAGGGTGTGTGAGCTTGTGTGAGATTTCGAACTAATTATAAGAGTTGACATTGTGAGAAATGGCCCTGTGTGTTGTTTCATATTACTAGTGTATTATTAGTGTAATGCTACATGATTGAAATTTGTGTGATTCGTTTAATCTGCGCTGGAGCTGGCCCTGATTGGACTGATTTTAGCAATGTATGAGTGTATGGGGGCAAGTACACTGTGATGAGGTACAAATGGGCCTGAACACACACACACACACACACACACACACACACAAAGTCAATAGAATTAGTTTTAATGCAGCTGAAAGGGGAGAATGAGGCTTTGTGAGCCCAACACAAACATAGAAATTTCAGTTTCTACAAAATGACAATGTTAAATAAATAATTAGTCAACAAAATGAATACATGGTTCATTTAGGACTTAGGATGTGGATTTTTACCTGGATGGATTTAGCATCATTCGTTGTGATAGAGACGCTACAAAAACACAGACGTCGATTGTGGCAGACTACATGGCGCTAAACAGTAAGTGGGCAACAAACATCACAGTGATGGAATCTGGGTGCTGTAAACACTATAAACTAATGACTGTGTCCATTAGATAACATTATTTACCTAAAGAGTTCTCTCAGATTATTGTCATTTTAGTGTATTCACCAGGGTCGGATTTTAATTTGGCTGCTGAACACATTGTGGACCTGTTATAACAGAGCTGTTAATCAGACTGGAGATCAGCCCGTGTTTTTGTTGGGATTTTAATAAATGTGACAATGCTACACATTTGCCAAATATGGAGCAATATGTCACAACCCCCACCAGAATGCAGAATACACTGCACTTGTCCTTTGGCAACATTATGAATGCATGCATATATTGCAAAATCACGCCCTCTTCTTTTCTGACTATAATTTAATTCTGCTACTGCCAAGATATACTGTAGATCACAACTGAAAACAGCTGAACCCATACGTCTGGAATAAAGATGCAGCTGAAACACTAAGGGACAGCTTTTGAAATGACAGCTTGGGACTTGTTTTTTAAGGATTTTGATGAGGATTTTAATAAACTGTCAGAGGTAGTGGCTGCATACATTTTATTTTGTGAAGACGCTGTCACGCCCACTAAGCAGATAACTATACATCCAAATAATAAAACGTTGATTAGCAAGTTCATGAAAGCCTGTCTTGTGCAAAAGAAAAAGGCATTTTTGCAAGGGAACAAACTAAGGGCTAGGAAACTGGAGAAAGAGTTTAGGGGTAGGAGTAATTTCTGGAACAGGGTGGAGCTGAAATGAACATCTGGAAACATGAAGGAGGCGTGGCAAGGATTAAACATAATGATGGGCAGAACTTCCAAACCTGTAATAGTGGACTGCCAGGATCCTGCCTCATTTTCAGTTAAATGGTTACTTCACCCGGTTCAATAGCTATAACACACTTTTTATCCCTGGGCCTCTGTCTCCACCAGTTCCTCCATCCAACCCCTCATTATTAGCAGACAACTTGTCACAACTATTTTAGGCAAAGTTAACCCCAACAAAGCTGCTGGACCTGAAGGGATCAGAGGAAGACTGCTTAAAGAGTGCTCCACTCAGTTAGGTGGGGTTCTCACTAGGCTCTGTGTCCCCAAACAGTGGAAAGAATCTACAATAATTCCAATCCCCAAGAAGGTACCTGCTAGGGGCCTGAAGGACTATTGGCCAATGGCGTTAACCTCAGTACTTTGTAAATGTATGAACAAAGTTGTACGTCATCTGCTGTCTAACATGCTGCAAGACAAAGTGGATCCACTTCAGTTTGCCTACAAGGTAAAGCGTGGAGTAGAGGACGAAAGTCTTACACTTTTATATACTGTTACAAAACATTCTGTACATCCACATACCAGGATTTCATTCTTGGACTTCCGCTTTCAACACTATACATATGAACTCTATACTGCATTGTCTCTCTGATCTTCAGGTTCACACTTCTTCGATTTTATGGATTAAAAATTTCTTACAGGACAGACAACAATGTATGTCTTTGAATAGATTTAAATCCAGTGCAGTGGTTTTAAACATAGGACTGCCTCAGGGTTGTGTTTTGTCTCCGATGGATTTCTTGGTCTATATAAACAACATTTCTTGCCAAAGGGAAGGAATAAAGCAGATGAAGTATAATATGGCCCTGGTGGCGCATGTGACTGACAGCCATGTCCTGTCTTTATATAAAAAACAAAGTCAGTAGCTTGGTTCAAGTATTTGCTGAGGGCTCATTGGAACTAAATATAACCTAGACTAAAGAGCCATGTTGTGGGGTCACAGGAAAAACCTCTTTTGCTCTGACCCAACTACTGAGTATCCAGGGCCAGTTGGTTGAGCAGGTACTGCATTTGAAATACATGGTGACAGAGATTGACACCAACTTGAACTTCACACAACATTCAGCTGCTGAGGAAATTATGGGCATTTCAAGTCAACAAAGATATTTTAACTCTGGTTTACAAATCTTTGATTGAATTTGTCCTTACTTTTAGCATTATGTCTTGGTACAATTTTATCACTCTCAAACAAAGAACAAAATTGCCTCAAATAATCATCCAGGGCAGTAAAATAACTTGATCACCCAAGAGTTATCTGTCTAAATTATACAGCCGCTCAGTGATAAGGAAAACTTATGAACATTCTGATCACTGAGGACCCTTTACATGCCTTACATAGTTCATTCATGCTATTGCCATCAGGCAGGTGCTACAAAGTCCCGAAAAAACATTTACAAGGAATCATTAATTCACAATGCAATGTGTTTTTTTTTACTTGTTTGCTTTTAATGTATGTAAATTATTGGAGCCTGCCAAAGAAGAATGTCTGTCACAAACAATGAAGCTTATCTTATCTTATCTTATCTTATCTTATCTTATCAGTTACTTTAAATTTTGAGGAGTTATCTCAGTTGATGTTAAGTTGTTTCATTTTTAACTGGTGATTTCTGTTTAATGAACAAATGAACACTGATTTACTGTATGTGTATTGCCTCCAAGCCATTGTAAAAAGTGTTAAGAGTTTTGAAAAAGTGACAGCAGGGCGCTGAAATTAGTGCCAAAGCGAGTGTTTAAAAAAAAAAATCTCTCATTATTTAAGATCTTCAGGTGATCACGCCTGCAGAAGTGACAGAAGGAGAATCAGCCATTTTGACCTGTAAAACCACCTGCAGTCTGACTGATCCGACATTTATCTGGTACAAAAACAGGCAGAGTTTAACCTCAAAGACCACTAATGGCAATGAAGTCCACCTGCAGCCGGTCAGCAGTGAGGATGCAGGCAGTTATAGCTGTGCTGTAAGAGGATATGAACATCTCCCCTCTCCTGCTCGAACCCTCAGAGTCAGATGTGAGATTTATTCATTTTTTTTCTTATATGATGGATAACTAAATATATCATAAATCACCTCACATTTTCTGTTGTGAAAGAATCCAAGAAAAAAATAATTATGCATATTAACTGCTTTCATCATTCATATCATGGAACTCTTTAGACCCTCCAAAGAACATCTCAGTTTCCATCAGTCCCTCTGGTGAGATAGTGGAGGGCAGTTCAGTGACTCTGACCTGCAGCAGTGATGCTAACCCACCTGTAACCTACAATTGGTATAAAGAGACAATATTAGTGGGAAAAGGAAAGATATACAGCATCTCCAACATAAGCATTGAAACCAGAGGAGAGTACAAGTGCAAGTGCAGTAATGCAATCAGACATCAATACTCCATTGGTATAATTCTGAATGTTCTGTGTAAGTTAAAACTGAAGATCTCATTACAAATAATAACAGATAAAGGTATTATAGATTGACTTTAAAATCGTATATATTCTTTTTTTTAGATCCTCCAAGGAATGTGATGGTCACTGTTTCAGTGTACATCAACTCCTTTGGTGAGATATTGGGGGGCACTTCCTTGACTTTCACCTGCAGCAGTGATGCTAACCCACCTGTGGAGATCTACACCTGGTTTAAGGTGAATGAATCCTCAGCTGTAGGATCTGGACAGAGTTACAGAGCTCTACAGAGTGGACAGTACTACTGCGAGGCTCAGAATAAACACGGCTCTGAGAGATCAGCTGCAGTGTCCGTCACTTTAAATAGTGAGTGATTAATTCCTGGTTCATCACTGCTCTGTTAGATATCATACATAGTGGATGGACATTTACAGGACATATGTGCTGTGTGTGTAGTATCAGGTGGTTCTGTGATTGCATATGTAACTGTTGGAGTTGGACTTTTTGGGCTTGCAGCTCTTCTCTCTGCACTCTTCTGGCTGAGGTGAGAATATATGTGCTGATAAATGTCTCACTAATTACTCTTACAGTACAATGGATGAAGATTCTTACAATGGATAAATATTTTAATTGTTGTAGCAGACTCAAGAGACAGAAGCAAAAGGCAGATGAAGGTGACCATCAAGTGAGTTATTACAGAAAAGTCCATAAGGCGGTTGTTTTGTTCATAATAAATTCTTACTGCAAAACCCACTAATGTTTTCCATCCCTTCTCTCTGCAGATGGTTGGTAGGATTTCAGCCGACAACATATACACAGCTCTTGACCCTGCAATGCAGACATCTGATAATGCATATCAGATCTATGAAGTAAGTCTAAGTGAAAAAGTCAGTTACCTTTAATGTGGCGAGAGGAAAGCACCATATAGGCATATATCACATATAGTCAAAAGACCTAAAATCTACCCATTACTGATGATATACATAAATACACCAATAAAAATAATACACTGTGTACATCCAAGTGTACACCAACATACTATAGAATTGTATCTGAGCAAAGAAGCAGTTTTCTTGTAGTGTTCAGCAGCTAACATTTTTCCCAAGCTGAACTACTAATCACAACCCAAATCCACAATCTCCTCAGGAAACATCCACCAGACTCTTATATTATAAATCTCCAGGCACACTCCTCAAGGAACTTTGAGGAACACAATAACAAGCCACCTTACCGAAAGTCAGGCAAACAAGAAACAAGGTGAATAATCGGCATAAGCATTTACCTGAGAAAACACACAATAGAGTTCCCCATAATGAGACCATGTGTGATAACCGGAAGTTACAGGTTGTTACAGGTTGCTAAGGTAGCTATATATACTGCAACAGTTGTATGTGAGATGATGATAGCTTAATTGAACGACAAGGTTTTTTTTCTTTCCTGTTTTGGTTTTTACTTGGAAGTGACACATACAGTAGTATATGTCTTACCACATATGTCTTATTTTTCTGAGGTGTTGGACCGCTGTTCAAAAGGTCCATGGTTTGAGGTCCCGCACAGATTCAATTAGGATTCCTAATCCTGGAAGAAACTTCTACGGAAATGACAGATATACTGTATCTCCAGGGAAGGGACTATTAATCTTCAGAATCTTACCTTATAGAAGTATATGAGATATAAAAGACATTAATAATACCGAGGGGAGTTCTTGAGGTTACCTCTCATAGATTTGAAGGATGACTCCTGTTACTAACTGTCCTGGGTCACTTATTTCTTCCAGTGAATTTTAGTAGAAACATGTCAGAAACATATCAGACCAAATATATTGAGGCTGAAATGAGAGGTGCTTAATGAGAATGAATTAATTTGGTCTTCTGAGTTAAAGATGAGCAATCTATGAGCGGTACAGTTTTCCTCTGTGTTGTTCAATAAATAAATAAACCAAGTATGTGGCTATGGACCTGAGCTACAGTATGAGTTTGAGGACTGATAGGACCTGGGCTATGTTTCCACATTGTGTAGCTCACCTTTCTGTTTTCAGTATAAATATCTGCATTAGTTTCATCAGATGAAGACGAATCAGATGAAATGCATTTTCAGGTATTTTAATGTCCATAATTTTCACGTGTTTTAGGATCCACTAACTTGGGAATTTCCCACAGGAATGTGGCTTTAGTTACTGATTTAGATAATGATTATTTTGCCCTGTGTAGCTTGGTCCAGTAACTGCTATGAAGAAGTAGCAATGAAGCACTCAGCAGTGTGTTTTATTCATTCACTTCATTTGTTTGCAAATGACATGTCATATGTACGTAATAAACACTTGAGTTGTGAAGTGTATTTTGCAACACAACCTGACAAATTTCTTTCTTAAAACTTTTTTTCTGGGATGTGCATGGCACTCTGCGTAGTTTATAAAGTGTTCACTCTGTAGCTTAATTATCAAAGGTTTTACACAACCATTTCTGATGTTACTGTGTGTTTTTTTTTTTCTTTTAGACTATGCAACCTGTGATTAATTGAGTGTTGATGACTACAGAGAGGTTCTTACTGAAGTGGAAAAACTTTACAGCCTTTACATCAGCAACATCAGCAACTTACAGCCATTTACTGTAAATGGTAGAGTTAAATGTTGTGACTATTTCAATATTGATGTTGATCATCCTTCTGTAACAGCACATTTCCAAGTGTTTTATTCACCTTTTAGTGTTCCATAAAAGTCTGTGCTATGATAGCCCATATAGTGAGCTAACTTTAGCAAATAGTAATCATGTTTGTGAAGAATTAACTTTGTCAAAATTTTAAACTATATGTCAGTGTTATAGATTTAATCAGCTTCTGTATTCATGTTATTTGATTTAAAGTAAGTATTGTTATAAATTCATTTAAAGTAGTGAATTGATTATTTATTTACAGTTGACTATGTGAGTCTGATGTTAGTCTGAGGTTGTATGCTGAGATCAGGGTTGAGGAGACCTTACTGACTTTCTGAGTCGGAATTCTGAGTTGATGGATCTTTTTCATGAGTTATGAACCTGATTGTCTTCGAGTGATCCTGGGATAGACTCCTGGGCCTGTATTCACAAACCATATTAGAATTCTTTCAGAGAGCTCCTATCTTAGCTTAAAAGTCCTAGCTGGGAGTCCTAGACTAAAAGTGATTTAAGAAGCTTCACAGAGCAACTTTGAGGAAAGTACAAAAACCTTTATCTTAGTGAAGAAGTGTGGTTGACTGCGTTGCTACAGTAGGGATGATGCAGCAATTCAAGGACTGCGATTGGTTAATAAAAAATTACTTATGTCCTCTGTAAAGGTCTTGAAATGTGCTCTTTGTGAAAAAAAGAATATATGATAATAGAATAGACAGTGAAACCATAATGTTTGTGTATAAATAAATTCTATAATCATGACTACAGGCTGCTTTATGCAAAGTTTCTGTTATAGGCGAAATATCTTAAAGTTAATTAAAACTACTTTTGTGTCTACTTTTAAAGCAACCAATGTCCATACAGTAGTTACTATATTTAAGTTCTCACATTTATTTACCTTACTGGTTTTATTACTTGTAATCCATTGTACATTGATGGAAGCAAAATGTCTCAGCTTTTACAATTTACATGATTGCAGGACAGTCTATTTAATTTCAATCCAGGAGAGATGGAAGGATGTAAAACATCAAGAAAACCAAATTGAACAGAAGAGCAGTGTTTACGTTTAGCTTTATGTTCAGTGTTTGGAGAATATTTCTTCCTTCCGACATTTTGTCCTCTGCTAAAGAACCTTCATAAAAGTCCTCCTCTGCACACTTAACAATTTTTACCTTAGGAGCTGTTTTTAGGGCTAAGATGTTTTGTGAATCATTTTTATCTTTACTAAGATTTAATCCTAAATTTAAGGAAAAATTCTAAGAAAATGTCAATTCTAATATTTTTCTATGAATTTTGTCACTAAGAGCAACTTTTAGGCTTAAGAAGCTTTGTGAATATGGGCGCGGGTTTATAGCCTTTTTAAAAGCATACTCTTGTCTGAGTTTTTTTTTTTTTAAGCACCTGTATATTATTATAGGTAGAGGGAAACATTTGTTGCCAAGCTAGACCTAACACAACTCATCATTTTTGAAAATTAATCATTAATGCTTTCTCAAACACACACACACACACACATGCGCACACACAGAGTTTACACTATTTCAAACACACAAAAGTAAGCATACAGCCATGCCAAAAGTGTACTGAATGCATACTTTTAGATTGAGCTTCAAAGTTGATCAGCATTAATGTATGAAAAATGGCTCAAATCATATTTCTTACATTATTGAATAGTGATGGCAGAATAAAGGTCTCATTTCTCAAAGCATTTCTTTACTCAAAGCCTTTGTGATAGTGACACCTGATGGTCAAAATTATGAAGTGCAGCTACAGGCTGCTGTGGGATTTTTACATAGAAACATTGATGAAACAACATACTCAAGTACTGCCATGACAACCAATACTGTTGCTTCATCTCAGTGTCATACCCATACACACAAATTTTGCCACTGGTAATGATCCTTGACATGAAGGATGGATCATCCACAGCAAGATGAGTTCTTGGCAGACTCGACGCAATGTTTCTTCTGCTCCTGGTAACACACAGTCAGAATATCATCAGTTGTAGCTCCTGTAAACAAGACAATGTCTTTTGGCACTCTGGCTCATGAAGGTCAGCGTCCAGTTGATGTGTTACAAAACTAGTAATGCAAAGTATGAAACTTTGTGATACCACCTTGTGAGCTCTGTAGGATCTGCTTCATGATCATAGTGATCAGCAAATAAGCCTAAATGTTTGAGTAATTGATAATGGTGTTTCATTTTTCAAGTGGCTGGAAACTTTATGGCTCAGGGCATTTTTTATGCTAATCTAATACTCTTTTTTATCAGATGCTCTGCTTGCACTTTGCACACAATATACATTAAATGACAAGGTCGTAACTCATACACCTTCAATAAAGTCTCTCTCTGTCACAAGGTCAAAAATGTATTTTAATTAATCAAACCAAAATTATAGATATTTTGAACAGGAATTTTGACTAGTCGTCCAAATTTTGTTGTAAGTATCTCAAACTAGAATTAGTCATAAGTTGTAATCAGATTTTTGTTATCAAGTTATAGATATCTTCAATTGAACTTTGATTAGAGATGTCTCAAATTATAGATATCTTTAACTTTTTTTTCTGCCTAGTCAAAAAGTAATTATAGATTACATAAAATATAGTTTTAACTAGGCAAAATGATGTTGAAACTGGAAGGTAAAGGGGCAACGATAAATGTCATCAGTGAGTGTCCCAATAATGTGAATGTTGGATAACGTTGCCACTGACAAAAAGACAGTAAGCTGAACAAGAAACAGCTGAACATGGAGGTGGCAGAACTAAAGATTTGCTTTGGGAGACACAAGAATGCAAATGATTAGGAATGAGTATATTGGAGGGACAGTGCAGGTAGGAAGGTTTGGGGACAAAGTCAGAGAGGCCAGATTAAGATGGTTTGGACATGTGCAGAGGAGGGATGAGGGGGTTATTGGGAGGATAATGTTAGAGATGGAGCTGCTAGGCTGGAGGAGAAGAGGAAGTCGCAAGTGGAAGTTTATGGATGTGGTGAGGGAGGACATGCAGGAGGTTGGAGTGACAGAAGTAGATGTGGCAGACAGAGTTAGATGGAGACAAATGGTCTGCTGTGGTGAGCCCTAGAGAGAGAGAGAGAGAGAGAGAGAGAGAGAGAGAGAGAGAGAAAGAAGCAACAAAGTATTAAAAAACTGGGCCTGTATGATAATATATAAAATATTTCCCAAAATATTAATATGGAGCAGGTTCTGTAACCTTGTCTCAGCAAATAGCCAGTCTTAGGTGCAGATATTTTTTTTTAATTAATTTATTATTTCTTTATTTCTATTTATTTATTTATCCAACATTATGAAATGTTTGTGACATTCTCAGGACAGTTTTGATGCAGGTTATATTTTTAATAAAGTGCATTCAGTTTTGCATCAGTATGAACAACTGCATTTCACCAGGGCCTGAAATACTGTGTAAATAAAATTGTGCAAAAAAATTTAGAAATACAGTAAAATATAGCAAATTATTAAACTTAATAGCCCTCTGAAGCAGTGAAATTGCAATCAGCACTCTGGACTAGTGCACTTAAACATATGCTATTAAAAACTTTAATGCATTAAAAATTTTAATCATTAGCTGAACATGTAAACACTTGTAGTCAAGCCATATAAATAGGTTTAAGATGACATCTTTAGCTTTAAACTTGCACTTTTGGGGATAGCTTAAGTTCTAAAAGAACTTCCTCAAATGTGTAATGCAGTTCCTGGGGGTATGCAAGGTTAACGGCATAAATTAGTCCCATAATCAGTGCACATGCCTTTGCAGTATTGCCAAAATTTCCTTTACTTCAAGTATAATGGATGACAGAGATTTAAAAAATATGCAAACTGGCATCACTATATCACTTAATCTGTCCTGTATAAAATTTACAAGAAAATAAATATAGATAATTATTTTGAGAAACACAAAATAAGAATGGCTTCAGTCCTGACTTCATTATCACAGGGGAAAAAAACACAGACTTGATAAAAATGACCATCAATTCATATACTTCAGATTGTTAAACTTGGGTTAAATTAATTTAGCAATGATCTTGTGTCAGTAAAACGTTTGTAGAACATGGCACGAGATGGGGAATTCTTCCTTTCTTTCAATTTTCATGAGATGCCATTTTGCAGTGATTTTCTTCGAAATGGTCTCCACTTAGATTTTTCTTCTTATGATGTCAGGTGATTTACACATTTACATCAGCAGAGTTACATACCCTAGAGGCACTAAATATTTAGACAGCAATATCCACCGATTAGCCATAACCGTAAAACCATTAACAATCTCAACTTTAATTTAAATTTTATTTGTTACATACATGATGTGCAGTGAAATGCTTAATATATTTATTGAAGTTAAGTAAAACACAGAGCTTTCTTTTTGTCTGTATAAAATTATGAGCCGGTAGATTTTTCACTGTAGCAGAGTCTCTCTCTTAATTAGAGACCTGTTCTGAACTGTAACACCAACTGCAGTCTGACATTTATCTGGTAAAAAAAAACAGTCATGATTTCACCACAAACACCACCAAGAGCAATGAAGTCCACCTGCAGCCGGTCAGCAGTGAGGATGCAGGCAGTTATAGCTGTGCTGTAAGAGGATATGAACATCTCCCCTCTAGTGCTCAAACCCTCAGAGTCAGATGTGAGATTTATTCACCTTCTTCTTCTTATATATTATATTCTTATATATATATTCTTCTTATATATTATATATTATATAGTATAACTATGCAGATCATTAATCACTTTATATTTATTGATAAATGTTGATTATACTGATAAAACCGCACAATCTGCTTTTTCACATTTATTATGGAACTGTTTGGTCCCCCTGGTGAGATAGTGGAGGAAAACTTCACCTGATTTTGGGGAATGACATTTTCAGTGGGAAACGAGAAGACCTTCACCATCTTAAAGATCAGCTCAGAGGACAGAGGAGAGTACAATTGCATTAATAAAGTTTAACATCAGATCAGCTTCAGTATAATTATAAATATTCACTAGAAGTTAAAACTGACAATAAAGGGAAAGATATACATTACAATATACAAAAAAAAAGCTTGTAAATGTAAAACAAACTCAACTAATATAATAATTATTTTAAACTTATTTAAATCCTTACTCACTTATCATTCACCTTTCCATTTACTGCATTATTTAAAACTAAAGACGTTAGTAATAGTGATCTACTTTACATAACTATTCAATTAAAATTTACAATGCATCATTATTTATTAAGGGTATACCTGTTTACATTTTGCAAGTGCACATGACTGAGTTTGTTAATCTATACACATTTTATAATATTTTTTATGATGTGCTTCATGCAATATTTCTGATTTCAATATTTTGAAATCATTAGTTGATCATATTATTTATATTTATCTATCGGTGTACCTTATAATAGTGTTACAAAATATTTTTAATTTAGATCTTTCAAAGTAAGTCTTGGTGTTCATCAGCTCCCTTGGTGAGATACTGGAGGGCAGTTCAGTGATTCTACGGTGGCCCAGAAGGGCAAATCATCTTTCCCGTATATGTGTATGTTTTTCCCTTGTAAATGTATGATTCATTCTGTATATGTATATTTCCCTTATAAGTGTGTTATTTTTTTCCCTGGTAAATGTATGCTTTTTCCCGTGTAAGTGTAGAATTTTTCCCGTTGCAGCTACACAGCTACTTTTTCCCGTGTGAGAACTATAATGTATACTGCTGTATAATGTAGTGGTATTATCATAGCTAGGGGTGCTCCGATTGATCAGTCGCCAATCATAATCGGTCAATAATAGCTTTGTGAAGTTTGATCGGCAGTCTCTATAGATATAGAAAAGCCGATCAGATGACGCAAAACCCGCGGGACATTTTTTTTAGTGCGCTGCTAAAATGGCTTCAACGGTCTGGCAATTCTACGTGTTGTGTGAAAAAGACAATACATTAGCAATCTGCAACCTGTGTAAACAGCCAATTCCACGATGCGGGAAGCAGCCAAAGCATTTTAACACCACGAACCTCATCAGACATTTGAAGGTTAGACACGTAAAGGAACATGAGCAGTTTTCAAAGTTTCAAAGTCTTTAAAAGAGAGCGGAAGAGCTCAGCAACTCACGCGCCGCCACTCAACATGTTTAATTTTTTTGGCAGTCCTTGCGGATGCTTGCGGACCTTGCAGAACTTCGGGCGACTCACGGCCTACTTGTCTGTTATTTTATTAATTTTTTTACAATCTACAGGAAATTTGTATTTGTCAAGCTCCAAGCTGTCCCCAATTACTAACCAAGCACTGGCTGCTATGTTTTAAGTTGACGTGTTGCACATGTTGCTTGCCAATAAATACAATTGTCAATTCATGATATTCCTCTTCTTGTAATTTTAATACTTTATTTACATTGTTGTTACATATAGTTTAATAAATAATGCTACATGATAACGCTTCAAGTAGACCCTGTAATCGGTGATCGGTATCAGCCGATACAGCTTTTAGTGATCGGAAATCGGTGATCTGCCCCAAAAATCCTGATCGCAGCACCCCTAATCATAGCTAGAGATCTTCTGAATAGTTAGCTATGTGCTTACACAATGTATGTAACAGTCAAGAAAATGAGCTTTTGTTCGGATTCTATCTATTCTATTATAAAGTCATAAAATATGTGAAAAAGCCCCTTTCCTCGACTGTTACATACATTGTGTAAGCACATTGCTAACTATTGAGAAGATCTCTAGCTATGATAAAACCACTACATTATACAGCAGTATACATTATATGTCACTACAGTAACACTGATAAGCTCCAATAAATTACATACAACAATTCAATAACCATCTGTAACATTACACATAACAGGAGCAGATAAGAATTAGCTCAGGGATCATTAGCACTAGTTGAGAGGCAACAGTTAATAGTCTGCTATCTTAGCGCTTAGCATAATGATATTAACTTACTTATAGATCATATTTGGACAGACATTTTACACAAACAATGGAGATAATTGTTTACATCCTGTATATGTGTCCAAATATACTATTATATTAATATACATTAATGAACAAGCTAGTTCCCCTATGCTAAGCGTTAGCGGTTAGCATTGTGATATTAGCTTGYTTATAACTCCATATGTGGATGTATATTACAGAGACACCATGGAGCTGATGGTTTACATCAGTGTTTAATGCTCTAAATGAGACTTTTATTCCTTTATATCACTGACATTTACACTCGGCAAACACTCTTAATAGCATTAGCACTGCTACAAAGTTAGCATTAGTGTCTAAAACAGTAACATCCGGTTCATTTTATACATTAAACATTACCTGGTAAGTGTGTCCAGTTGTACATTTAGTGAGAATTATAATGTTATCACGCTATAATTCACTGTATATTCATCATGATAAGTCCTGGAGCTGATATCCGGCACGGTTCTGTGTTCAGTTGTGTTTTGACCTCACTCCCATAATCCTTTGCGCATTGGCTTTAGCTTTTAGCTGGCTAAATACATGAAAAGGAGAGTTCTCTCAGGGGAAAAAGTAGCTGCGCGCAAATGGTAAAAATACATACACTTAGACTGGAAAAAGCTCACATTTTTAAGGGAAAAAAACATACACATATATGGGAAAAATGATTTGCCCTCCTGGGCCACCGTAAAGTTTGATATAATTGGTATATAATATAATGAATCTTTCATAGTGCTGTTGAGGAATTTCGGCCCACTCTTCTTTGCAGAATTGTTTAAAGTATAATTCGAATAGAAGTGGCCTGATTAAGTTCATGGCACTGTACATTACAACTGTGTGTGCTGATGCTGACCATGCTGTATGTTTCACTTCCTTAGTTGCTAAGGGTTCATCTGGACTGCCTTGCTTTTTTCTTCACACTTATGAACTAAGATGAAAAAGAAAAATGTAATGTGTATACAGCGCTCATTTTAGAGCTGACACAATCAGGTTTGAAAATTGCTTTAACAATTAAATTGTAGACTTTATTCAATTGCATAAAACAAGTTTGCATAATTTTTTCATTTTATAAAACAAGTACAAATATGTACAAGCATGCAGCACCTTACCCAAAAATTTAACACTCTAACGTTCTAGTGCTAGTATTTCTGCTAAATTCTGCAACGAATCTTCACCACACACCCTTCCTCTCATGGGTTTCATTTTCTCCAGTTTGCTTTGATAGACATGAGGGTCAAGTATGAACGGTAAGAAAATGTTTATTTTTATTTACAGTATATCAGTACAGAATTTCAGTTACTAAAGTTACCTAATTAACCTAATGTTTACTTAAACATTAATTTAATGCTTAATTATTTCTTAATAAGGTTAAGGTTTATAATTTGATTTCACCAAATGTTAATTTATGTCTGATCATGATCGTGATCATTCAGAATTTTTCCTGAATGCATTTCTTCCTCAAAGATGTTCTTTCACAGTTATTCTGCAAGGTTTTAAGAATGTGACAGACAGTTCCTAATTCAATTTCTCTTCTTTTACTTTTGAGTTCTTTAGTACTTTCAGCAATCTCCATGGTTGTTTTATTTGCTTGATGCAGGACAATAATGAAAAATAAGAGACAAAATGTGCCATGACCACAGGATATGTCTTCTGACACGTTTGTTAAAGACATGAGAAGCTAATCAGTGCATCAGTTAGGGTTAAATGACTTGTTGCAGCTGAAGCATATTAATGCATGTATGTCAGTGGTATAGATTTAGTTATTATGTTTATTTGCTCTGAAGTGATTATTAAAGTAGGGAAGTGGTGTTTTATTTACTGTTGATTGTGTGAACAGCCATGTTAGTCTGATGTTACAGTATATGCTGGGGTTGAGCCAGACTGACTCCTAATTCACTGTGACTCTCAGGACAAGCTTGTATATATCACAATACTGCACATTTAGCTAGCTATGGTTGTTCATTTCCATCCTTACTTTATTCAACCCACTCCCATAAAACCATAACCTACAAACAAACAAATCTGGTGTTGTGGCATTTTTTTAATGTATTTGATGGAGATTAATTTTTAAAGGAGCCGGACATTTAAATGCTTAAAATGTCTTTTATGCTGATTTTTATAATGTCTTACCTGACTCGCTGTTTGCATTTTGTACACAATACATTACTGTACATGACAAGAGCACTCCTAATAGTTTAAGTTCTCTCTCTCCCAAGAATTCATTTTAAAATTACAGAGTTAGGAGTTTTTTAAACAAAGGAGAAACTGTCAGAAAGACAAGACAGAGTACAGTGCTCCATGTTTTTCTATACAAGCCAACCCCACAACTTCACATAAAATAAATAACTATTTATTTATTGCCAAATTATGGCAACTGGCTTTCTAAAATGCAACAAAACATATATATATATATATATATATATAGATAGATAGATAGATAGATAGATAGATAGATAGATAGATAGATTGATATATGTGTGTATGTTTTGTTGTATTTTAGAAAGCCAGTTGCCATAATTTGCTTGAAATACAAGCATGCAACACAAAACTAGCTTTCTGCTATGGCTCTCTGCTATAACTCTTTTGCTAGTGTTTACACAAAATCAGCAAGAAGTCTTAATCCCACATTCTTCTTCTTACATGGTTTGCTTTTTGCAATTTTATGGTCATACATGAGAGTCAATAAGTAATAATAATAAGGAAATGCTTATTTTCATTCAGGTCATACGCATTGGGCATTTTATCACTTCCCGATTTGGAAACTGCCCCAGCTTGAACTGTAAGACACTGCAACAAAAAGCGAGTACAGCTCAAAATCTCATCAGGGTTCAACTCACCTCCATCATAGACATTTACCTTTACAT
Source organism: Clarias batrachus (assembly GCA_003987875.1). NCBI lineage: Eukaryota > Metazoa > Chordata > Actinopteri > Siluriformes > Clariidae > Clarias > Clarias batrachus. The sequence goes on from QMIH01000069.1 coordinate 931,525, forward strand.
TTACACCTGCATCCTCAAAAGCCACCAGCATTGTGGATGACCCCACAGACCCATCACACACATTCTTCATCCCCCTGCCACATGAATAAAAGTACCAAAGCATTCAGGCCACAAAACAATATTATTTTCAGCACCACCAATGCAAACACACACACACACACACACACACACACACACACACACACACACACACACACACACACACACACTAAAATACACATAACCCTCATTTCAGTGTTAGTGATGCTTCTCTTTTTTGCACATTTTTGAACTGGTTGCTAAAACACAAAAATGCTGTGCTCTGTATTTTGTTGACCTTTATTATGACTACCAAGTCATGTCATGTTTAGGTTCATTTATGATCAATATATCAATATATCTTGGTGTTGTTTTTCTCCCATCAGAAATCTTTATGTGTGTTAGACATAAGAGGCAAGAAGAAATGGTAAGATTAACTAAATTATTATTATTATTATTATTAATTGGCACCCAACCTTTAGATACACAAATCAGGATGGAGCAGGCATTAATCGAGTAATACAAAATACAGGTTTTCCAACTGCAGTGATAGTCATAAAAATGTACACAGTCATAAAGTCATCTTTTAAAAATAAGTTATTTATTCTATACATTCATTTGGGAGTGAAGCTTCATGTAAATGACTATGGCTGGGCATTAGCAACAAACGGACTCATTAAGTTAAAACATGGCCCTTGAGGTTTTTGGGAACCTTCAACTTCTTGACCAGCTTCTGTAGGAATGACCGGTTGAGGTCTACATCAAACAGCGTCTGACTTGTGGCCTGTTTTTTGCAAGAAAAGTTTGAATGCACTGCAGTTTACTTACAATACTTAACTACATTAAGTACTATATTAGTAAATCATTTTAAGTTTATATTTAGATTTTGTTATATCAATTACTTTAAGAGTTTCACTCAAGTAATATTCCAAAAAGGTGACTTTTTCTGTTATCACTTTTACGCTTTATACAAGACTGTAGATACAGATACACTTTCTCACAGATTCACATAATTTCTTCTAAAAAGTTATCCTAAGCAACGTAATAGCTTGTATGACTTGTGACATTTTTATTTTCATGTGATGGTGATTTGCAATGAAGTTCTTCAAAATGGTGTCTCCACTTTGTCTGATCTTTCTTCTTATGATGTCAGGTGAGTTATACATTTATATCAGCAAAGCTGCACAAAGAGGTAGTCTGTGTTCTGGTGTTCTGTTGGCTTTCTGTTGTAGCCAGCTTTATGTTTGTTCTTTAAAGACGTGATTTATGCTGCATTGGTTTTTGGACATGCTGGTTCTCAGAGGCATAAATGATCCTTGGGTGACCAGGGTTTATTCTGCAGTTTACTAGTGTATGATTCATGAACAATGTTATTCTATTAATGTTATGGCTGATCATTGATTTTTCTGCATCAATTTGTCATAAAATGTGATCTGATCTCCATCAAGGTCAAGAGTGCAAAAAAAACAAAACACAAAAAATCTGATCTTTCATATCTTTATTGAGAGCAACCATAAAACCTGCTAGTGCATGTTTTAAAAGGTTTGTGAATCCTTGAATTAATAATCTAAAAAAAAATCTGAAGATTAGATCAAATTTGACGACAAGTTAATGCAGAAAATTATGAACTGCCAAAAGATTCACATATGTGTTCTTGCCAAAGTACATTTAAACTTTTTAAACTTTATGTTATGTTTATCTTATGTTACACACACACACACACACACACACACACACACACACACACACACACACACTTTATTAGAATCACAGGTCTGGGGTTCAAATACCTTTCTCCAAAAAGAAATGTCATCATGTACATGTTTATATTATTATATAATTCCAATTTATGCCAATGTGTGATGATATTAAATGAAAGCAAATCAAAATTGAATTTAGCTTCCATCAAGAGCTAAAACAATTGTTGTTATTGTTATGATTGCTAGTGGCGATTTCATGAATAACATTTATTCCAAAAATAAAAGCCTATATCAGATTTATAAAGTTATAAATCAGACCAAAAGGAATAATAAGTACCCGTGTATAATATTAGTCCCATAAATCCAGAACACCCCATATCCAAATTGAGAACATTTTATTATGTTATCTTATAATGGATTTTTTTTCTCTTTAACCTGGAGTTCCAGAGGATAATGACCTCTAATGACCTCTTTCATGTATCATGTTTCAGGAGCTCTTGGGAGTGAATGGAGTGTGACATACACCCAACAAAATATCTGTGCTTTGAAAGGATCTACTGTGTTAATGAACGGCTCATACACACAACCAACAGGTCTTACAGTGACTGAGACATTTTGGATAATAAACCAATATTGGGATTCAAAGATTATTAATCTGCGATCTGAACCAGGTTACTCAGGCAGAGTAGAGTATTTAAGTAATGCACAGAAACACTTTTCTCTCAGACTGAGTGACGTGAAGAAAACAGATGAAGAAAGGTACAGCTTCAGAATCATAACAAACAGAGACAACCAAAGATGGATTGGTTATCCTGGAGTTAAAATCACTGTTACAGGTAAATACATCTTATTTCATACATTTCATCTCTATGTACTTCTCTACGTATGAAAATAAATGTGTAATACACATTAGCATAATTATAACACGGTCTGGAATGGGGAGCAGAGGTAGATGCAAGTACAGGCTTTTAATTAAATAAACAGACAATGCACAATTCATCTAAACAAAGGATATAAGCATGAACATGGACTTAACACTAAACAAGAAACAGCAACTGAAATTTAATATGGTGTTGAACTGTCAGGAATAATTGATTGCAGGCTAGACATAATCAGTGGTGCTTGGAAAGCCTCACTCTTATTATCTCTCAGGCTTATTATTAAAAAAAAATCCCTTCTTCTTCCATGCAAAATTTGGCGCGTAACTGGTCTCATACCGTTTGTCGTAGACCCATGGGGTGCTACGACTTTTCTAAGTTCCATGGACTTAACATTGAGTTCAACTTTGACAGATTCTAGCGCAGAGCAAGAATATTGTAGAAAGATAAAATTTACAATTTTCGAAGAGGTTTACAAGTTGTGTCAGAACATTTCCTGCAAGAGGGAATAAGTTATACACCTGGGGCGCAAGAGGTCCCCAAATTTGACCCACTGACTTATAAAGCACGTAACCAGTCCTGTGCCATTTGTTGTAGACCAATGAAAGAGGTGTCAAATCATGCGGCTCATTCAGAAATGGGAAATTAATAGCATATTGGCAAATGAATAGCGATAAATGATTAGCATTATGCTAACTATATTTGCATTTTTCTAACAATTTGATTACTATGTTGCTAGTATGGCGTTAAACTGATTAGCATGTTGCTCGAATTATTATGCTAACTATATTAGCATGTTTCTAGCAACAGCATTAGAATATAGCTAACATGATGCTAGAGTGATTAGCATGTTGCTAGCATGACTCCAATATTTTGACGCAGCAACTACCACTCATTTTTTTTTCAGAAAATGTACCTCTCTGGTTATTTTTCCTTTATTACCTTTTTCTTCTGCCGTTGCCACTAGTCCTGTACTGTTCATTGTAGACCCATGAATGAGGTGTCAAATCGTGCGGCACATACCCGTAACATAATTAATAAGTATATAACATAACTGAACGTACCTGTGGATCCTATTGTTTTAGAGACACAGGGGAGGGCTCATTTAACTCAGGCAACTCAGTCTTTCAAGTTTACCATGATATCGATTACAGGTTTTGGCTAATGCCAGCAATGCAAATTGCATTGGAATCATGCTAGCAACATGCTAATCATGTTAGCATTATGTTAACAACATGCTAATCATCTTAACATCATGCTAATATTGTTAGCATAATGGTAGCATCATGCTAACAACACGCAAATGATGTTGCTAGCAACATGCTAAAATGGGGGTGGGCTCATTTTACTCAGGCAACCATCAGTCTCTCAGGACCATGGTGAAACTGTCAAGCCACCCCCGAGGCCTGAGTTCAGTCATGGTAAGCACCACTCACATTTCCTTCAGAAAATGTACCTCTCTAATTTCATTTACTCTGCACACTGAATATAATTTGTGGGGATTTTACTTACTAGGGTTAGGGTTACTCAAAAATGTTCTAATGGCAAAAAGGAAGATGATTGATCCATCCTGTGAGCCAATAAATCCAAACAGTAGGCAGGACTTTCTTTTCAAAGTTTTCTTGACAAAACAGTCCTGAATTTGTGTACTTTATAACAAAAGTTTTCATAAAATCTTTTGTTAGTAATTAGTAATATAATGGATTACTGTTTAGCAAAGTAATGCAGTTATAGAAGCATATTACTTTTACTTAGTAACTAGTAATATAATGCATGCACAGCTGCTGAGTGATGCAGTAGCAACATGTGGGACATGCTGGGGGTAAGAATGTGGATGTATAAAATATCTAAAGCCTGGTATATTGTATGTGTGTGTGGGGAGTGTGGGAGAAATGAGTCTGCCTCACCGGTTTAAATGAATCAGTCCAGGAGCACGATGATAGAAAATGGCTGTGCTGTAAAGCTGACTGATGGTGAATAATCCCAATTTCAGAAAAACCTCAACAGGACAAGAAGAGTTCACAGTCCAAAAAAAATAGAAAACTTTGACAGAATGGCATGTGGAATTTTCATTGAAGTAACGTCAATGTGTGTGTCTGTGTGTGTGTCTGTGTGTGTGTGTGTGTGTGACTTACACAATAAACCTCCTTCTCCTTGACTCCATCTCCAGTGATAATTTAAAAGGTAAAAGTGCTGGTTAAAATGTGCAGTCTAAGTTAACATTCATGCGTGTGCTCACGCTTGCAAGTTTGTGTGTGTGTGAAAGTTGTCCTACACAATAACCCAACCCCCCTCTACTGTCTCTGCTTCACAAACACAAAGGTAAAGTCTTTTCAAAGGTAAAGTGCAGGATAATAAATTTTATTTCACTTAAAATTTTCTATTTATCTTTTTTATATGAATATTTTTGGCTTGTGGAAGGAATCACTGTAGTTTCCATTATTTCTTAAGGGGAAATTCACTCAGAAACAAAATGTCCATGATTCTCCTAGTCAAGATTTAAAGGCGCAGACACACCATTACATTTCACATACGGTTTTCGGCCACATGATGGCAGTGTTTGGAAAGGGGACAGACTTAGTCAAGTGAATTAGTATGCGTTACATTGTATATTTGTGCCAAAGATTTATAAGACTCACTTTGTCCCTGACTTACAGACAAATCTGACTTGCGAACGTACTCTTGAAACAGAACATCATTCAAAAGTCAAGGACTACCTGTACTACCTGAAGGAATTGTCTCCAGAAAACGTTTAATTAGTTCTTAGTCTATTGTTTTATATCCTGCACATACTGTGCAAGTCAAAGATTAAGTATAGAATTATGATGGATTGCTGCGGGGGGAATGAGCTGGTAGGGCAGATGTAATGTGTCTTTCTGTGTTTTAGATCTTCAGCTGATCGCTCCTGCAGAAGTGACAGAGGGACAATCAGCCGTTCTGACCTGTAAAACCACCTGCAGTCTGACTGATGCAACATTCATCTGGTACAAAAACAGCCGTGATTTAACTACAAACACCATCAAGAGCAATGAAGTCCACCTGCAGCCGGTCAGCAGTGAGGATGCAGGCAGTTATAGCTGTGCTGTAAGAGGATATGAACATCTCCCAGCTCCTGCTCAAACCATCAGAGTCAGATGTGAGATTTATTCACCTTCTTATATATTGCATAAATCAATAGATCATAAATAATTTCATATTCACTGTGAGTCAATAAACCAAGAAAAAAAACATAGTTTGTGGCTTTCCTGATTCCTAAATCTCTAGATTCTCCAAAGAATGTCTCAATATATATCAGTCCCTCTAGTGAGATAGTGGAGGGCAGTTCAGTGACTCTGTCCTGCAGCAGTAGTGCGAACCCACCTGTAGAGAACTATGACTGGTTTAAGGAAATGACATTCGTAGGCAAAGGAAAGACCTACACCATCTCCAAGATCAGCTCTGAGGACAGTGGAGAGTACAAGTGCAAGTGCAGTAATGAAGTCGGACATCACAACTCCAGCAGTGTAACTCTGAATGTTCTGTGTAAGTTAAAGCTGAAGATCTAACAGCCCATAACAGCTCAAATGTCACACATTTACTCACAGTCTAATTTTCCTGCCAGCTTTCAATATTCCAACAAAGGTCTCAGTGTCCATCAGCATTTCTTTTAACAAAGTGGAGGGTAGTTCAGTGACTCTGACCTGCAGCAGTGATGCTAACCCACCTGTGGAGATCTACACCTGGTTTAAGGAGAACGAATCCACAGCTGTAGGATCTGGACAGAGTTACAGAGCTCTACAGAGTGGACAGTACTACTGCGAGGCTCAGAATAAACACGGCTCTGAGAGATCAGCTGCAGTGTCCGTCAGAAATGGTGACAGCAATAATTATTTTTTCCTGATTGATCACTGCTCCATTATACATCAGGCACTATGATGGAAAATAATATCTGTGTGTGTGTGTGTGTGTGTTAGGTATAAGTGCTTCTGCCATAGTGTATGTAGCTGTTGGATTTGGATGTTTTTGTCTTGGAGCTTTTCTCGCTGCACTATTCTATATGAGGTGAGAATATTTGAGCAATTTGACTGCAAAATGAAATAATTAAATCATGCAATTTGGACATTTCTTGTCCTAAATTAAACACATATTGCAAATTAATAGAAAATATCACAAGGGCAAATATATTGGAATAAACCTTTTGGGTTGTATCAGCATAAATTTGTGTGATTTTGCAACAAAGCCTAATTCCACCACTCACAGTTACGGTACGTTTAATCAGCCTTCACCCACGTGTTTTATATTAATTAGTATTATTTTTTTAAATAACAAAACATTTTGTCTAATGATTCAGACAAAAACTAGTGTTAGCAAAACCTTTTTATTTTCTTAAGGATTGTTAAAGAGAAATGTCAAGCATCATAAACCAAACAAAAACACCTATTTACAGCATCATCCTCCACCTCCACCTCCACCTTCAGTACTTCAGGACAGTTCCAAATCATAGTACAGGTCAATTGAATGTTTCAAACAACCACTTTCCTCTAATGTTTACAACAGTACAGACAATCAGACAAATTGAAGTCTTTTTCATTTATTAATACGCCAAAAAAGCAGTGCAAGTGAAAGCAGGAGAAAGCAGCAAAAAAAGGTATAATGATTGGAAAGTAAAACGTAAGGTTACTTCACAATAAATTAATTTAAACAGAGTTTAAACAAAGTATTGTATCCCACAACACCCTGTTAGTATATAACTTGGCAAGCATATTTATTACACTCATTTCAGCTTCTATTCTGCAAAGCCAGTAGTTGTGTTACACTGATCATTTGACAGAAAGAAGCAATATTACACACGCTCATCATGGCATGTCAAGATTCGCTCCAAATAGTGAACACTATGTCTTGTATTTTGTATATTTGCTTAAATCATGGAAGCTTCTAAAATTGTTTATATAGAAGATTACAGATTAAATGTTTTGTTATAGATGACCTTGCATGTCAGAGAGTAATAATTTGCTAAAATTAGTAAACGTTTGTGTTTATCAAGCTTTGATGTTTATTTGCGCTGATAAATGAATCACTAATTACTCCAAAGCTTACCATGGGTAGATATTTGTCTTCGTGTGAGCAGATGCAAGAGACAGAGGAAAAAGGCAAACAGAGGAGACTTCCAGGTGAGTTATTACAGAAATGTCCATCAGGTGTGTGCTTTGTCCATGATAAACTCTTACAGTAAAGATCTTCAGCAGAACCTGCTCATGTTCTCCACCCCTCCTCTCTGCAGAACKCTGRRCCGAGTGCTAAAGACGACACGTACGCAGCTCTCGACCTCACAGGCCGCACATCTGATGATGTGTATCACACACTTGCAGTAAGCGTGTACTGAAAAATATTGTTACTTGCAGTATGTTAGATGATTATGTATTATATTAGTATATATCAAAATTTTATTAAACTGAGATTTATGCAGTGTGAGTCGCTTTGTCAGTTTTTAATTTTACTTTGGAGTAAAACCTGATTGGATAAATACAACAAGGCATGTGCTCTCTCTCTCTCTCACTCTCTCTCTCTCTCTTTTTAAATCTCAGTTTTCTCATCGCATTCCTCCTGCTGATACACCCACGTCCACTGACTGCTAGAATGTGGTAGTTGGTTTTAGCTTTTAAACCCAAATTCACCATTCATTATAGTTTGTAGCTCTACAGCACACAGCTGTAACTTCAACAGGAATTTTATACTTATTCTTACTTAATAAAATAATTCAGAATGTGTGTGATGATTTCTGAAGGTTTTTTCCCACTTTTTTTCAGCTTCTTCTACAGATTTTAAGGAAGCGGATGCCTATATTGTCCATTAAATTCTCCCAAACCACTTTAAAAACATATTGGGGACATAACAGATCAAATGGACTTTTATTGAACATTTTTGTAAAAGCCACTCCTAGTGTCAAAGATCTGTAATGTTACATACATGTCACATTGGGTGTTTATGGTAAATTTATTTCTCATGTAAAAATAAATCAGGTTGTTAGTTTATTGCTTAGCAGAGTTGGATAGAATGTATTACTGTGTAACGTGTTACTGTAATCGAATTACTTTTTCTGATAATGCAGTAATGTAACACGTTACATTTTAAATGCATGTAATTTGATTCCAGTAATCAATGTCAATAACATTATGTTACTAGCGTTACTAATGCAGTGTTTAAAAATGAATCAAAATGCATTTAAAAATCGCGTTTTGTGCTGCAGCATCAGTTAACGAGCACGTGCTTTACTCAATCGTCGCAGAGCTTTGTAGTTTTACATTTGATGTTGTAACAGTTTCATTCTTTTTGCACGGGCAGCACCACAGACACGAGGCGAGGTTTTACGGGAAAAGGGGTGATTTTATTTAGAAAAACACGGGGAAGGAGCTGGTTAACGGAGAGAGGAAGGGGAAAATAGGAAGGTTTTAACATGGAGAAAGCACAAGATCCATTAACATTAATTATGGCCAGCCGGCCCGACCTGATGGCCCCGCCCATTCGTGCACCTGCAGAAGGGGAGGACGTCTACATAGGGAGCCTACGGAGTGAGCGAGGAGCGACGCGACAGGTTGAGGCGCAGGCCATCACAGACGCACCCCGTGACGGATGTTTTCAAAGTAACTTGAAAGTAACATAATAATTACTTTTAACATGTGATAATCAGTAATTTAATAAAATGACTTTTTTTAAAAGTAGTAATTAGTCATTTGTAGCAGATTACCTTTTTTGAGTAACATACATCCCCAACTGTGAAAGTAGAATAGTGCCAAAAATTCCCCAAAACAGAATAGCAGGTTGAATTACAAAAAAAAAAAAAAAAAAAAGCTTGTTGCGATAAAGATGTTTGAATTTTTCTGCATTCCAATTTGATCTGAATTGAAAAACAGATTCTTAGAGCATTTACAGTGCTTGAAATGTGTGGCACTGCTATTTATTATGGTAGCATATTTCAAATGAAAATGTAATTAAAACATTTAAAATTCAATACAAAAATATTCAAGTTACTAAATTGCAGTTAAAATATTTTCAAGTGTTAAAAATACAATCTTAATTATTTTTCACCATAACAACTTCAGGTCGACAAACTCCAGGTAATAAAATTCAGGAAATAAAATTCAGATCGGAAAAATACAGGTCTTTACATCCGGGATATCACAGGAGGAGCAGTGGAGTGCCGATTGCAGCGCAGTGTACTTCAAAGTGTGTTCCTGCCCCCTCTGCAGTCTACTTCTCAGGGACTACTTTTAGATTGGAACACAGCACTCTTAACTAACAGACTGGGTTGCCAGTTGCACACCAGAGTACTGCAGATGTCTGTCTGACTGTCACAGCTTGACCAAAAAAAGAATAAAGATAGATAGATAGATAGATAGATAGATAGATAGATAGATAGATAGATAGATAGATACTGTAGATAGATAGATAAATAGATTATTGATCCCAAAGGAAATTCCAGGTATCCAGCATCAATGGAGACAGTAACAGTAATACAGGTTGTAGATTGCACACTGTACGTATATCTTACATACTGTCAGTATGCACAGGGTAATGTGAGAACTGACCAGAGTCACTAGTGCAATGCTCGACAAAAATACAAGATATATAAAATAAATAGAAATAAAGAATAGAAATTACAGTTGAAAAATAAAGAGGAATGAGGGTGATTGCAGTGCAGCCATTGCTGTACAATTTCATGTGTTGTAAAGTAATTGCGTTGCATAAAATAAAAATTTGTGTGATAAAATTTTTCATGGTTACCTCTATTTATAAGCAATATAAATGCAAAATAAAAGGGTAAACAGTATGTTGTTGCTGCTGCTGACGACATTAATCCCTTCTTGTGACTGTACAGTCCCATGTGGTAGAGCAGGAGTACGGCACTGATAGACAATTCAATATTGACACTTCCTGTTTAAATTTCACTCCAGTGTTTTGGCACAATTTTCAAATGCCAATGCTGGACAATATTAAATAATACATTGTGTAAATACTGTAAAATATGACTAAATATACTGGATATTCTGCTACAGAAATAATTAAAAAAAAGTAAATCAAATTATTTGCCAGATGAAACATGAATTAGGAACGTGTCCTATGTCAGTCAATGCTTTGCTGTAATGGTGACAGCAAATAAGGCACATTGATAACAAATAAGGTATCGGATTTCCAGCAATCCAGAAGCAATGGCACCTCGATGAACAATGATTAGGACCTGCACAATATTATGTGGTTTTAATATTGTGGGTGATCAGGATATATATAGTGCTAGGGAAAAACTTTTACCCCTTTTTGTGCCATAGATTTCAAACATAAACAATTGAGATCATCCAACTATTTTTTTTATATTATATAAAAAGAACCCAAGTAAATACAAACTTCAGTTTTAAAGTGATCATTTCATTTATTAAAGGAAAATGCTGTTCAAATCTATCTAGTCCTATGTGAAAAAGTAATTATTCCCCTTGATAAATCATGGATAAACTTTAATTAACTACATCTAAGTAAAATTACTCTCCCTTATTTGATTACCACTAGACATGTTGCATCAAGAAATCAGTTAAACAGAACCTGTCTGATAAATTGAAGCATGCTAAAAGATTTCAAAAAGCAACATATCATGCCACAATCTGAAGAAATTCATAAATAGATGAGAAACAAACTAATTGACATTTATCAGAATATGGAAATATGGAAAGGGTTACAGAGCCATTTCTAAGACTTCAACAAACAACGGTCAGGGAAATTATCCACACATGGAGAAAACAGAACAGTAGTGATCCCTCTCAGGAATGGCCAGTCTACCAAAATTACTTCAAGTGCACAATGGTGATTTATCCAGGAGCTCATGAAATAATACAGAACATTATGTAAAGAACTGCTGGCCTTACTTACCTCAGTTAAGGTCAGTGTTCATGATTCAAGAATAAAAAAGAGACTAGACAAAAATGGTATCCATGGAAGAGTTCCAAGGCGAAAGACACCAAGACTTTTGGACAAATATGCTGTTGACTAATGAGAAAAAAGTTGAACTTTTTGGAAACTAACAAAGCATTTCATAGTGAACATCAGACCAACAGTAGTGCAAACATGGTGGACGTAGTGGGATGAAAAGGGCTGCTTTGCAGCTTATTGACCTTGATGACTTGCCATAATTCATGCAACAATGCATTCTGCACTCTACCAGGAACCTATGTTCAGCCATCAATTTGTGACCTCAAGCTTTAGTGCACTGATGTTTTGTAGCAGGACAAAGATCTGAAACGCACCAGCAAGTCCACCTCTGGATGGCTCAAAAAATAAATCAGTAAATTAAAGTTTTGGAACGGCCTAGTCAAAGTCTGGACATGTATCTGGCATGACTTTGAACAGGCCATGCATCCATGAAAACCCTCCATTGTGGCCAAATTCAAACAATTTTGTGTAAGTCAAAATTCCTTCACAGTGATATGAAGGACTCAATGGTCTTTGCCTCGGCTTATGCGGACAGCTGTTCACTGAGGATTTGTGGCTGAGGATTTTGCAGTAAATCAGACGTTCCTGAATGGAATTCCTGCAGTCTTCCAGAGCCTCCAATAACTAACTGGACTCCATATTAATTTACAAACTCGAACTCAACAAAATCATCTTTTATGTTGAACTTCTAGCTGCCTAACACACTGTAAAACAATTCCTACTATCTGTTATGACCCAAATGAGGATGGGTTCCCTGTTAAGTCTGGTTCCTCCCAAGATTTCTTTTTATTGCCATCCCAGGTAGTTTTTCCTCCACTTTATGGCTCTTGGTTTGCTCATTAGGGACAATCTGATCATTTTGATTCATACACATTTTATCACATTTCATAAACATGTTCATAATTTTCTTTTTATTCTTAAATTTTAATTCTTTTTTAAATTCTTTTTAACGTTAATTAATTTAATATATTGAATTGATTCAATGCCAGTTAGCGCAAATGCTTGACTACAGTTGTTTCCACCAAATGTGCCACAACCACTTAATTGGTTTATGTGGTCTGATGGAGGGCCTACTGTATATCCAGTGCCTCTTACCATAGACATGCTTTACTCTTGACCAGGAAGTTAAAATGGAAGATTTCGTTCTGGCCAGCTCCACTGTGCAACTCGGAGGGTTGTGTGCCTTAACTCTAAATGGTTGACAGCGGATTTCCATCTACCATCCCGCTGTCATCGGGTGCCTATAAAAGACATCAACCTGGTGATTAGTCTGCCATTGTTTTTTCCAAGTGGGATTGCTCTAGGAATTCCTCTTCGAGAAAGTGCCCACCAGAAGTCTATTAAGCTTCCCTACCTTCAGCCTCCAATGAGAGCATTTCTTTATTGACTCAGATCAACTAATGTTCACCTCAAAGGAGACAGAAGCAATTTCCCTGCACTCTCCTCAATGACTTTCACCCACACACGCCCTCGACATGCTACCTCTTTTCCATTGTTTGCTGCACCAAAAAGAAAAATCAAGAGCATGCCTCCTCTTTATCTTCATCCACTTTTGTCTGCGTACTGACCTGCTCATCTCAGCAAATCACAGGTGCAAATACTTTTTCACATTTGGCCATATATTTTTGGACATTTTTTTCTTCTTCTTAATAAATAACATAATAATTTCAAACTGCGTTTTGTATTTTCTCTGTTTATCTTTATGCAAAATTTTTATTTGATGATGGAGGGGCAAATACTTCATGACATCGTAAAATAAAGTGTAAGCTTCTTGTCAACCAGTGTGTGAAAGGCAGATTTTTTTTATTTCCTTGCTTTAGCAACTGAGGAAGTAACTACCAAACCACTAAACCAAACCACAATACTCTCTCTCTCACACACACATACACACACACACACACACACACACACACACACACACACACACACACACACACACACACACACATTGTTATACACAATGTTAAAAAACAACCTGTGAAACAGATTGTTGATGCACTACACTGCACTTTTGTTCCAATCATTTTGTATTTCTATATGATACACATAAGTTGCATATACTGTTTTCATAGTATATATTATTGGTTCAACATTATATTAACTTTAATATATTAATCTGCTAGCTAAATGGTAGATTTCTACCAGTGGAAGGCCATGGTACAATTCGCACAATCCCAGCCCCTAGATGCAATCCCTGTCCCAAGCCTGGATAAAAAAGTGTGTGTGTGTGTGTGGGGGGGGGGGGGTTCTGTCAAAAAGGGAAACTGCACCCTAGAAAATGCTGAGTTAAAAACAACCCCAAAAAAGTTGTTTTTAACCCAGCTGCTGGATAAATATTGGACCAACTATATGATGGGTTAATTTTACCCCAGCAAAATGGGTTATTTGTTTAACCCAGCAAGATGGGTAAAATATTCAATCCAAATGCTAGATCATATTTAACTATAATGCAATAAAAACACCCAATGAATTGTACAAATCATAGAACAAATATTTATGTTTATTTTGTAAAAAGCACAAGATAAGATAATGCAAAACAAGTTCAACAGCGACATCTTTACGGTACTATGACTGAGAGACATTAATGCCTGAGAGCAGTGCTGGTCATTATCTCCCAACATCAGGATGTAGGGGTTCGATCTTGACACTTCAGCCTACTGGAGATATTCCACGGTGTTCGTTCTAACCTTAGAAAGAAAGAAATTAAAGAAAGTAAAAGTTTATGGAAAAATCGAGAGGGTTGGCTAGAACGCATATTTGTAAGAAGATTAGTGTTTTGTAACACCTCAGCTTTTTGTATGTGGTTGCTAAAGCTAGCAACCTAGCTAAATGCTGGCGTTATGATGGCACTACAGTTAACAGTTTAGCTTTCATTCATCACTTCACCATCTTCATACACCCTGCAAGCATTCTACTATGCTGGAGACAGACCTTAGTTTCAGTGGTCATGTCAAAAAAGTAACTAAATCAGCATACTATCATCTCGAAAACATTGCAAGAATTAGACATTTTGTCTCCAATCAGGACTTGGAGAAACTTGTCCATGCCTTTATCACCAGCAGGGTGGATTATTGTAATGATCTCCTCACTGTCCTTCCCAAGAAGACCATTAGACAGCTGCAGCTCATCCAGAACGCTGCTGCCAGAATTCTGACTAGAACCAGAAAATCTGAGCACATCACACCAGTCCTCAGGTCCTTACACTGGCTTCCTGTAACATTCAGGATAGATTTTAAAGTACTTTTACTCGTTTATAAATCGCTCAATCGCCGAGGACCTAAATACATTGCAGACATGCTCACTGAATATGAACCTAACAGACCACTCAGATCATTCACACAAAACAAGGGGGTCTGCTTTTAGTTATTATGCTGCCCGCTGTTGGAACCGGCTTCCAGAAGAGATCAGATGTGCACAATCACTAGTCACATTTAAATCTAAACTTAAAACTCATCTGTTTAGCTGGGCATTTATTAATTGAGCACTGGGTTACGTCCGAACTGACTGCATTATTTTATGTTTATTTAATATTTTTAACTGTTTTATTTTGATTAAAATCTAATTTTAATTAGTTTTAAAAGTTATTATTATTATTATTATTTTCTTAAGTTTTATTGCCATTATTTTCCATTTCATTTTATGATTATTTTCTTCTCTTTTATTTAAACCACTTTGAATTACCATTGTGTATGAAATGTACTATACAAATAAACTTGCCTTGCCTTGCCTTACAAAGAGCTAAAAAGCTCAGAAATGCTATAGTATAGATCAGGCTGAAAGTTTGAGTTTAACTTTAACACGGTAACAGTAATAAATGTTACATACGGTGAACAAATTCAGTCACAGGTGAGTGAAAGTGCATATACAGACCTTATATTTAACATTTACATTTCCTCTTAAATGTGTGAGGAGGAAGAACAACAAAAAAAAAAAGACACGAAGCTGACACAGCCACTGAATACACCGGTGCACATCGGGGGGAGGGGCGGTCTTGTCTGTGATGAATTGTACAAATCATAGAACAAATATTTATCTTTATTTTGTAAAAGGCACAAGATCAGATAATACAAAACAAGTTCAACAGTGACATCATTACGGTACTATTAATGACAAACATTAACGCCTGAGAGCAGTGCTGGTCATTATCTCCCAACATCAGGATGTAGGGGTTCGATCTTGACACTGGAGATATTCCACGGTGTTCGTTCCAACCTTAGAAAGAAAGAAATTAAAGAAAGTAAAAGTTTATGGAAAAATCGAGAGGGTTGGATAGTATGCATATTTGTAAGAAGATTAGAGTTTTGTAACACCTCAGCTTTTTATATGTGGTTGCTAACGCTAGCAACCTAGCTAAATGCTAGCGTCATGCTGGCACTACAGTTAACAGTTTAGCTTTCATTCATCACTTCACCATCTTCATACACCCTGCAAGCATTCTACAATGCTGGAGACAGACCTTAGTTTCATCATCATCTCAAAAACATTGCAAGAATTAGACGTTTTGTCTCCAATCAGGACTTGGAGAAACTTGTCCATGCCTTTATCACCAGCAGGGTGCCAGGGTGTCTCTAGTTAACCCACCTCCACCCCAGCAAGCTGTGTGTGCAAAGTTCTGTGTGGATGGATCAGATGGTCTGCTGTGGTGACCCCTCGATAGAAGTAGCTGAAAGACCAACAATATGATTTATTTTTAGGGTTAGGGGTAGCTCAGTAGTTAAGGTCCCAGATTTAAGCCCCACCAGCACTATGATGGGCCCTTGAGCAAGGCTCGTAACCCTCAACTACTTAGATGAGAGACAAAAATTTAAGTTGCTCTGGATAAGGGATAATGTCAAATGGTGAAATGGATAAATAGTTTTTTCTTCTGTTTTACAGAATTGCTTAATGTGAAGTACATCAGATCAATGTTCAATATGAATATTAATGTAAAATAAACTTGTTTGCACACAGTATTGACATGATAATAAAGGGATGATAATAAAACATTTCCTTCAGCTGATGAAACTTTTAAGAGACTTGCGTGGTTGTTTCATGGTCTGGGCTGATGCTGCCCATGCTGTGGGTTTCACTTCCTCAGTTGCTAAAGTTGTGTGTTTACCTCTTCACACACGTAGGGTGACATAATAAAAGAGAAAACTGAAAAATAAATAAAAAGGTTCACAATCAGCTTTTTTTTTTGACACGTTTGCATAATATATATGTTTTAATATAAAAATAAATAAATGTTGTGATATAAATGCACAGGCACGCATCACATTACACATGAATATGGCAAAAAAGTGACTTAAAAAACTATTTGCTATAATGCTAGTGCTTATGCCAAATAACTTCAGCAGTGTGCTATAACCACACATCCTTTTCCTCACACCTTTCTTCATTTGAAGTCCGCTTGTTGGCCAGCCTGCTTGCTAAGGGTCAAGCGTGAATGGTAAGAAAATGTTTATTTTTGTGATTCTTTTTTTCTTTTTTTTCTTTTAATTATTAATCATTAATTGTAATGATTATTTCATATTGTACAGTTCATGACCATTAAGTGGATCAAAATCATTTCTTTTATTAACATTATCAAATTCGGTATATTTCATTGATTGACTGTCAGTGAAATTATTGAGGAAGCAGAAGATTAGCTTGTAAAAAAATAATAATAATAATAAACATGTGTGTGTGTGTGTGTGTGGATGCAGCTTGTTTGTTTTTGTTTTATGTTTATTTTATAATTTTATCTGTAACTGTCTTCAACACAGTTGTTTTAAAAACAAAGAAAAAGTCGAATATAAAGATAATTACACTTTTCTTCTGAATGATTGTGTGTGTTTTTTTTTTTTCTAATTATTTAATTGTATATGGAATATTTAGCAATGATGTCCCTTAAAATGGTGTCTCCATTTTGCCTGCTGTGTCTCCCCATGATCTCAGGTAAATCAAACATTTACAATCAACTATATATTTATATACCTAACTAAAGACATGAGAAGTAGAATCATAACATGCATATCTATGTTTATGTGGCTATGCTAACTGTTTCCATACTTGGTAGACTAGTGCTGTTTTGCCTCTTATCTCTGTTATGCTAGTGCTTTTCTGCTCAAAGAAAGACCAATGAAATTAGTTATGCTTGTTAAAAAGCACAACGAGAGCTAATATGAGTTATGAGATATTTCCTAGTCCTGTTATCCTTATACTGTAGAAAGTCTTGAGAGCCATGTTGGAGGCCTGTTGTGCTTGTTGAGAACACAGAACGCCTTGGTGTGTTTCCTAATAGGCTTGCCATGCATACAAAGATATCAGTTGTGGTTCCTGAAAGTACCGTTAAGCCCGTTAAGCTTCCTGAGCATCCATTTATAGTTCCTGAGAGCTCACTTATGGTTCCTGTCAGGATGAAAAGCATCCCGAGAACCCTATTAGAAATGAGAAGCTCCTAAAACGGAGATGTTTCTTGACAGCATTGAGATGCTTCATGTTAGACATGATTTGTTGCTCATTGACCAATATAGCATGCTATTTTTTTTTTTCTGTCAGCCAGAACACAGATGTATTTCTTGAGTGTTCTGATATGTTTGCTCTCCACAACCTTAGCTTAGCTACACCATGGTTTGTGGTCTGAAATAGTACATTTGTTACGGTACTGTCAAAAAATATTTGCAGAAAATACAATAATGGTACTGTAAATTATTAAGTTATTTAAAGTTTTTTTTTTCTTTTCATTGTTGTATTTTCTGTGGTGCAGCTAAGCTAAGGTTGTGGCTCAGTTGGTGCATGGCTGACAGGAAGTGCCTCTGAGCCTACCAGCCTGAGAGGAAACTGTAACGACGCGGGTCGCGCGAGGGGCAGAGCCGTGCTTAAACTGTTCAGAACGGCCAGATCCGCAAGCTGTTACCACGCGGAGTTCTGAACAGGCAAAAGCACGGCCATTTATACACACGGTTGCTAGGCAACGCCGCCGTCAGGCAATCAGCCTGAACGAGCCGCACCTGACGGCGTGTTTATTTAAGGGTCCTGATACCGGCGCACTTCATGCGATCATTTAGGTAGCACCGGTGAAGGTATCAGGGCCAAAGAAAAGAAAGAAAGAAAGAAAAGGAAAGAAATAAAATAAAATAAAAGACAGACAGACAGACAGCTGTTTAGGGACAGAGGCAAAGCCCCTCTGTCTATTTAAGACGCCGGCAAGAGAGAGAGAGAGAGATAGAGAGAGCGGCACGCAGCAGTTCAGCGTGCACACTCAGAACAGTTTGTTAGTGCACGAAGCACAAACTCTCTCTCTCTCGCAAAACCCTCAGTAAGGGTGAACGCCCCGAGAGGACAAGTTTTGTTTTATTATCCAGAGCCCCGTTCGTTCTCGCGGAGAGGGCGGAGCTCTGTTTATTTTGTGTTTACAGTTTTCTTTGGTTTCCTTTTAAGTTCCTTAATTAATAATCCCACGCTATCTCCAAACGGGAAGGTCTTCCCGTGTGTATCACAAGCACTCTCAAGCACAATGAAACTCCTATTTCATTGACCCACTCTAATGCCCAGCATAAGGGCTCTTATAATTAAAAAACGTCGCGGGGTGTGGCTCATACCGCACCACCGTAACAGAAACATATCAGAACACTCAAGAAATACATGCCAATGAGCAACAAATCATGTCTAACATGAAAAGCATCCTGAGAACTATTAGAAATGAGAAGCTCCTAAAATGGAGATGTTTCCTGACAGCATTGTGATGCTTCATGTTAGACATGATTTGTTGCTTATTGGCCAATATAGCAATGGTATTTTTCCTGTCAGCCAGAACACAAATGTATTTCTTGAGTGTTCTGATATGTTTCCTCTCAGAAGGGTTAGAAGGGTTAGCCCACTCATATGGTTCCTCTCAGAGGCACTTCCTGTCAGCCATGCACCAACTGAGCCATGACATTAGCTTAGCTACAACATTATTTGTGGTCTGAAATAGTAAATTTGTTACAATACTGTCAAAAAGTATTTGCAGAAAATACAACAATGAAAAAAAAAAAACTTAATAATTTACATCCAAATTTCACAAGTTGTCATTCATAGCTTGACAGTTAGTTTAATTGGACATCACCATCACCGGTCAATTAACACTACAAATATATATTGTATTGTCCAATTTAGCTTAGTTCATCACTCGATTACGGGTGTCCTGTAAAAACAACCAGTAAAATGTTACACTGATAACTCAGTGTTTTATGGGGATCAAGATAATGACCTTTATTCACATCTTTCATGTGTGATGTTTCAGGAGCTCTTGGGAGTGAATGGAGTGTGACATACAGCCCGGAAAATCTCTGCGCTTTAAAAGGATCTACAGTGTTTATGAACGCCTCGTACACACACCCAAAACAACATAATGTGACGGCAGCATTGTGGTTAATAAAAAGAGCGCAGGGTAAACCAGACACTGCTGTACACGATGAACCAGGTTATTCAGGCAGAGTGGAGTATTTAGGAGATGAACGGACACATTTCTCTCTCAGACTGAGTGACGTGAAGAAAACAGATGAACATCAATACTACTTCAGAACAAATGAAAACAGTCAAAGATGGAGGGGTAAACCTGGAGTTAGACTCACTGTTACTGGTAAATAAAATCAGATTGTTTTCTACATGTATACTCTAAAAGCATAACATGCTCTTACAGCAGGACTGTTCTGATTAAACAGGAGATCGTTGTAATGCGTATAGTCTAGCCAACATCTGAGACAAAGATCACAGCTGAGTTTCTGAAAAGTATGCTTTCAACGCACACAATTTGCCAACACACACACACACACACACAGAGAGAGAGATTCCTCCACACTGAATTGTCGCTAATGGGGCAGTGACCAAACATCAGTGAATAATCATCACTCTCACCATTTAAAGTGACGCACACTGCAGCTGATCTCCCAGAGCCGTGTTTATTCTGAGCCTCGCAGTAGTACTGTCCACTCTGTAGAGCTCTGTAACTCTGTCCAGATCCTACAGCTGAGGATTCATTCACCTTAAACCAGGTGTAGTTCTCCACAGGTGGGTTAGCATCACTGCTGTGGGGGAAGCAGAGAGACTTAATAAATCTAGGAATATGCTTGATTCATTCATATTCATTTATTATTTTGTTTACCTTTATAGAAACACAAAGCTTATTTTCTTTAGCTCATTCGTTATACTTTGTACATTGTATACGTTTTGTAGATTACTCACTGAAGCAGATGTACAGTAGTGTCTATTTGTGTTTAAGCTCTTCAGGTGATCGCTCCTGCAGAAGTGACAGAGGGACAATCAGCCCTTCTGACCTGTAAAACCACCTGCAGTCTGACTGATCCAACATTCATCTGGTACAAAAACAGCCGTGATTTAACCACAAACACCATCAAGAGCAATRAAGTCCACCTGCAGYCRGTCAGCAGTGAGGATGCAGGCAGTTATAGCTGTGCTGTAAGAGGATATGAACATCTCCGCTCTCCTGCTCAAACACTCAGAGTCAGATGTGAGATTTATTTACCTTCTTCTTATATGGTGTATAACTAAATTATAAATCAGTGCATAATGTTTATTGATTAACATTTTTATACACATAAACTTTCCACACTTTAATCACGCAACTCCCTAGATCCTCCAAAGAATGTCTCAGTGTCCATCAGTCCCTCTGGTGAGATAGTGGAGGGCAGTTCAGTGACTCTGACCTGCAGCAGTGATGCTAACCCACCTGTGCAGAACTACACCTGGTTTAAGGGAATGACAACAGTAGGAAAAGCAAAGATTTACACCATCTCCAAGATCAGCTATAAGGACAGTGGAGAGTACAAGTGCAAGTGCAGTAATGAAGTCGGACATCGGTACTCCAGCGGTGTAACTCTCAGTGTTCTGTGTAAGTTAAAGCTGAAGATCTCCTCATAGCCAATAACAGATAAAACGATTATAGATTTACTTTAAAGTGGTATCTTCTTAACCATTTTAGATTCTCCAAAGAATGTCTCAGTGTCCATCAGTCCCTCTGATGAGATAGTTGAGGGCAGTTCAGTGACTCTAACCTGCAGCGGTGATGCTAACCCACCTGTGAAGAACTACACCTGGTTTAAGGGAAGTATAACAGTGGGAAAGAAAAAGACCTACACCATCACCAAGATCAGCTCTGAGGACAGTGGAGAGTACAAGTGCAAGTGCAGTAATGACGTTGGACATCAGGACTCCAGCAGTGTAACTCTGAATGTTCTCTGTAAGTTATCAATTAAGATCTCCTCAGAGCCAATATTATTGTAATTTTAGGAAGTATTAAGTATTACCTCACTGTCCATTTTAGATCCTCCAAAGAATGTCTCAGTATCAGTTGGCATTTATTTTAACATACTGGAGGGCAGTTCAGTGACTCTGACCTGCAGCAGTGATGCTAACCCACCTGTGGAGAACTACACCTGGTTTAAGGTGAATGAATCCTCAGCTATAGGATCCGGACAGAGTTACAGAGCTCTACAGAGTGGACAGTACTACTGCAAGGCTCAGACTAAACATGGCTCACTTAGATCAGGTGATATGTCCGTCAATTGTAAAGGTGAGCGTTATAATCATTCCTGTTTAATCACTGCTCCATTAAACATCATGAGCTGTGGAGGAACATGTGGATGATATTATATTACATTGAGTCCTGACCGAATAATCTGAATGGACAATAGGCTTTCTGTGAGTTTTAATAATAGGCAATAATAGCACAAGGATTGCACTTTTTTAAATCATATCCTTTTGGTAATACATTGTGTTTGTGAAACTGTTGTATAAAACCAATGTCACATTTAATGCAGTACTGTAGCACTATATATAAGCACAACTGTGATATCTTCAACAGTCAGGCTGTGCCCTTGTACCTTTGACTGCATCAAGAGTATTACATCTTGTGTGATATTGTTAAATTGTATGGGCGTGTTTGTGTGTGTGTGGTACCAGCAGATGGTTCTGTGATTGTGCATGTGTCACTTGGAATTGGACTTTTTTGCCTTGCAGCTCTTCTTTCTGCACTCTTCTGGCTAAGGTGAGAATGTTTGTGCTGATAAATTCATCACTAATTACTTTCAAAATACTTACAATAGATATGTTTTTCACTTTTTGTAAACAGATGCAAGAGAAAGGAGAAAAGGGAAAATGAAAATGTCTATGAGGTGAGTTATTAGTGTGCTTTGCTCAAAGGAAACTCTTACAGCAGGGCTGTCCAAATCCGGTCCTGGAGGGCCAGTGACCAGCACAGTTTGTAATTCACCAACACCTAAACACACCCACTGAACCTAGTAATTAACAGATTAGTTAAATCAGCTGTGTTTGAGAAGAAGAAGCACCAAACTGTGTTGGACACTGACCCTCCAGGACTGGATTTGGACAACCATGTCTTACAGCATGGACTTTCAGCAGAACCTGTTCACGTTCTCCACATCTCTCTGCAGATGGTTGGGCTGAATGCAAAAAGTGACACAGATCTCTATCCAGCAGGCCGGACAACTAATGATGTGTATCAGACACTTATGGTAAATTTAGTAAAATACAGTTACATGTACTATGTTAAATGAAAATACATGTTATTGCTGTAAATCTTTGGTCAGCGCTGGGGTTTAGTGGTTAGCCTTGGCGCCTTGCACCTTCTGGGTCTGGATTTAATTCCCGCCCAGGTTCGATTCCCATCTGTTTGCATATTGTTTGCATGTTCTCACCGTGCACCCGTGTGGGTGGGTGGGTGAGTGAGTGAGTGCTGTAAATCAATACTCTAATTCTTAGAATTTGATATTTATGCTGCACAGTATTTTTTTGTTGTTGTTGTTGTTGTTGAAATTAAGAAAACTGACTTGTTAATTTAAACAAGAACTTTCTTTTACCACAGATTTCAAATCCAAGCTCTCTTGACACACCCAAGTCGCCTGACTACCAGAACATAGCCGTAAGTTTTAGCTTTTAAACCCAAGCCACCAGAGTATAGTAGTTTAATAATATTACTTTTTAATTGGAACATGTGAGACACACAGCTGTAACAATGACAGTAATTATACATTTATGTACTAATCGATAAAATTAGAAAGACGTAAACCAGAGCAACATGTTCTGTGTTAAAGCTGCAGTTTGTAACTTTTTTTTTTCTTCATAAATATTTCACAAAACCTAGAATGTAGAGCAGCTGTGCAGCTTGTCACAAAAGTCACAATACCAGGATGCTGCACTCTTTTTGGACAATTCCCAATTAGAATATGTGGATGGATACTTTCTTGGTGTAGCATTTTATGTTGTTCAAAAATGAGGCGGGCCAAATCTTGTTACCAGATATGTTACAGATCTTGAAGAAATTCTTGGCCAGAGTAATTTTGCTACTGTTCCTGATTTGGGCCAAATGTACTGTAATAAAATTAATGGCACGAATTCACATCAGATGTACAGGACAGGTCTGTGCCATGTTTGGCTTAATGTGCAAAACCAAGTTGGTGCTAGCTGTCAGTATGTCATCGCCACATCATAGCTCAATTGTCAAAAGATGCCTCCTATAGCTTTATCACATACCTGATGTTACTGTGTGTGTGCCTTTTCTTTTAGATGTTGAGAACCACGGTGGATAAAATGAGTGTTGGAAAAGCTGATGAATAGCGAACGATCCTCACTGGAGTGAAGAAACTGAATGACTCCTTTACACAAGAAAAGCCATTTAAAGCAGCACTGGACATTTTATAGCAGTATGTGAAGTTCTTTATGCTAATGATTAAAACTGTTCAGGTCAGCTGTTAAGACTTGACTGAGGACCTGAACCAGAATGTAAATATTCAGCAAAATATGTATTTAGAGGTAAACAACACATCAGAGTAGAAATTCTGTGTAGATGGGTCTTGTTTTATGACTTTTTTTTTTTTCATTTTGTCTCATTTTAAATAAACATGCAACATAGAAAGCTATACTGTAAATCTGGTTTTGTAGTTTTATATATATAACCCCATGTGTGTGTGTGTGCGTGTGTGTGTGTGTGTGTGTGTGTGTGTGTGTGTGTGCGTGTGTGTGTGTGTGTGTATATCTATGAGCAGTATGTGCATACAGGTGCTTCCCAAAGAATAAGAATATTGTTGAAAAGTTGATTTATTTCAGTAATTCAATTCAAAAGGTTAAACTCATATAGGTTCATTACACACACACTGATGCATTTCAAGTGTTTATTTTAATTTAGATGATTATTACTTACAGCTAATGAAAACCCAAAATTCAGCCTCTGATATATTACATAAGACCTATGATAAAAGTATGGAAATGTTGAACTACTGAAAAGTATGAACATGTAAAGTGCTCAATACTTGGTTAGGAATCCCTTTGCCTGAATTACTACAGAAATGAGACAAAAAGGATTCAGTTGCTCAGTGGGCCATAGGGATCCACAAAGAGAGAAAAAAAATGGGGCGATAGTTACTGATGTCTGCTGGATCCAAGAAGGATTTCTTGAGTATAGGACTAACCATTGTGTAAATGGAGCAGGAATATAACCAGATAATATAGAAAGGATAATGTAGATGGTTGTGATGAAGGGAATGAGGTCTTCTAAGAATTGTGGAAGGGATTGGATCTAATGAACAGGTGCTGGGAATGGATGATGGGATGATGTGCTGAATCTCTTAAATTGTTAGGCTGGAAAATTCTGCTAGAGAAGGAGAGGGAAGGTCCTGAAGACTTGCTGCAAGGTTTTTTTTTTTAAATTAAAGAATATGGCGATGTCATTATCAGTCAAAGCGGAAAGAGCGGAAGGATCCAGTAGGGTGGTAGTAAAGAAAAGATGTTGTGGAGCTTGCATGAAACATGTGCATGACCTTCCAGCTTTTCCCTGTGGAAGGCAGTTTTAGGGAACGTCACTTCACATGTCAATTTAGAGAAAACAGCACAGTGCAAGATTCTCTCTCACTCTTGTGAAAAGGATGGAGCTTGAAAAAGGATTTATATATTTATTGTTATCGAGGATGACATCATATTAATAGAAGACAAAAAATACAGTATTTTTGTGTCCTTTCATTTAAAAAAATCTACTAAGTATTATTATTATTAATCAATAATTTATTTACAAGTTATAGACGTTTCAACAGAATGTTTTAATGTTGTTTTTGTTTCAATAAATGTTCAATATTTAATGTCCGTGGTGTAAGATTTTCACAATGATGAGGTGCTTATGTTACCATGGTAACGCACAGTGGAAGTGACATTTCAGAATGGAACGCAGTCTGTTTTATCATACTCAAGGCAAAGAGTGAACAAAAATAAAAAGCTTTCTGTTAGTACAACTAATTCTTCACAAAAAAGAAAACATAATGCAGCGCATCCCAACCACATCCACACCCATACACCCACACACACACTTTTCTTTACTATCAGTTTGACCATCTGTAAAGTAAGAAACTGTTATTATTTTGAATTATATTTAATGAACTCAATAATTAGTCTCATATCCCCTTTGTTGCTGGAAAATATGAATATACAGTAATAATATGATAAATTATGCCTAGAGTATTGTTCTGTTGTCTCTAATTTTAATTGTGGAACAATTACTATACAATGACAAAAATATCAGTACCAAGACCCATGCTAAAACAAGTTCTCAGCAGGAAGGAGAAATTAGTATTATAGTCATTCCTAATGACTCCTGTACCTCATGAAGGAAGTTGAAGAACCACTTTTGCTGTTGGCTAATTGTGTATTTAACAGGATCCCCTGCCACTCACAGTACCTCTTAAATGTTTATTTCTCTGCATTTAATTTAACATGCCTAACATGGATCCCATTTGATATTTAATGTAACTACAAAGGCAAATTCCCTGGTATTGGAACAGGAAAGCAAGTTGCCCAGCTGCATTTCCACAATGTTTACATAATCGTTTACAATGTCATCCATATCAGGGGGTGGGGGGGGAGTCCTTTACACTACATTGTTTGGCCCAAAACCCTTAGAGATTAAAGAGCAAGTAATTGGTGTTCATAAGGCTGGAAAACATTGCCAGTCCAGAAACAAAAGTTAATTAATGACTGCTTTAATGAAGCTTATAAACATATGATGAGTTAAACCATTACTTGCAGGCATAGTATTATGTTTCTCGACTAATCCCACTGGCTGAAGATACTTATTTACTTGGTACTAGCTAAGAGACCAGCAAAGCCGAGCTCCTTATAGACACAATTGATCTTGTTGACAACAAAGCCCATCACCCTCCTGAAAGCTTCCTGGGTAGCAGCATCCCACACGCCATTTTCCCCGAACACCTTAATGAGGATTTCTGTGATTAGCTGATGGAAAGAGCAATTGGTTGTATTAGATTAGTAGTAGTGAATTGACTCAAGTAAATGTCAGTGTTTAGGTTTGGTCTTCAAGGTTTTGTGGGACCTTGAAGTTGTTGAGGGTAATCTTGTGTTTGTTTGCATGTGTTGTAGCCAATGGCTTGATGACCTCATTAGAGCCTTTTGCCTTGAAGATCTCACCCAGTTTTGTTAGAACAGTTTTGCCATGGTCTGCAACACCTGCATTTCCAGCCAGGTGTGGTTCAAATCTATACCAGTGATAGAAGTAGAGGGGAAAGGGCCAGGGCTTTCCCGAATTATAGCAGGGAAAAATGAAAACCACCAGTCTGCAGAACTACAGCCCAGTAAGAAACATTTAATTGTGGCTGATGAAGTGTAACCACCCTTGCCTCAGGTTAAAACAACAAACAGCACTGATGCCCATTAAGCACTGAATCCTTCACTATAAAGTCTTCATTCTTTGTATTATGATATGCTAGAAAGTTTTTGGAAAGCTGTTTAGTACTAACCGGATGAGAACTATGGGATCCTGTCTTTGCCCTTTTATACTTTGGGCCCTACAAATGTTCATCCCCTCACTTGTCAAACATATCCACTCCTCTTTATTAGATGTTAAACCATCCCTTTAAATAATCAGCCCACATGAGGATTCTGTATTGCTCCAACTGGTTATCCTTTTTTTGCCCTACATTTTTTTCAAATTTCTCTCCTTCCCCCCCCCCCCCACACACACTAATGCATGGGCACCACATAGCAGAATATAACACTGATCCAACTCAACCAGTGCATGTGACAGACTTTATTACTAGTCATGGGTTGTACTCAACATATTTACAATACACCCATTACCTAGTGCAGCATAATGCATGATTTCAACCATTTGTGAAACACAGATAGGGGAGCAGTATAAGAAAAGAAAGTATGAGCTAAATTAACATGGCTTTGGCTTCAGGAGAGAGCAGTTTAATGATCACCCCCCCCATAAAAAAAAAAATGCCATGTACAATAAAAAAAAGAATTAGATTTTAAGTACAAATTCAACCTTACTCATGCCCATAAAAATTGACAAATGAATGCTGCTTGATTAACATTCCTTGATTAAAACATTTCTTGGTAAGGGACTACAAAAGGTTGACACAAAACTAAGATTCTGGTGGGTTCTCTAGTAAACTACACCAGCCACAAATTTGTGAAATATGAGTGGACTGGTATCCCAGTCAAATGTTTGTATTAACTAGTGTGAAATGTCCCAAACCTTAAGCCATTCTCCCAAATGCTTTATACATTTGGGTTAGAATGGATGAGCTTGAGTTAAAGTAAATTAAGTCTCAAAAAAAAAAAAAAAATTATATTCTCCATGTGTTAAAAATCTGACACAGGTGTGAAAACACTGTGCTAGCAATCTTGCCAGACATGAAGGTGTACATAGTATAACTCCAAGTTTTCGAAGTCAATACTTTGAAAAAAAATGTGATTCACCAATATAATTAGATTGAGAATTTGCTACACCTTCTGTTGTGCTACTACTGCCCGTTAAATTCAATATAAATATTGATTATGAAGTACTGCAGTGATTATGTAAAGAAACATGAAACATTCATCTGATCTTTGGTAAGAACTGCTTTAATGAGGCTCACCACATGTTAATGCTTTAAAAAAAAAAAAAAAATCCAAAAGTAAGCTCAACACTATGCAGTTAAACCATTACTTGCAGGAGTACAAATATCTAGCCAGCAAATCCAAGCTCCTTGTAGACGCAGTCGATCTCATTGACGACGACACCCATCACACTTCTGAAAGCATCCTGGGTAGCAGTGTCCCAGACCCCCTTCTCCCCAAACACCTTGATGATGACTTCAGTGATCAGCTGATGGAAAGGGAGCAATTGATGCATTTAAAACAGTAGTTGTAGTAATGTACTCAAAGTAAACTTAAGCAAATGTAAATTGAAGTGTTTACCTTGAAGTTGTTGAGGGTAATCTTGTGTTTGTTGGCATGGGTTGTAGCCAGTGGCTTGATGACCTCATTAGAGCCTTTTGCTTTGAGGATCTCACCCAGTTTTGTCAGAACAGTTTTGCCGTGGTCTGCAACACCTTCATTTCCAGCCAGTTCACCACTTGGGATTCCCACAAACTTGGGGAAGAGTTCCTGGGTGTCAGGGTGCTCTGTGAACAGACTATGGTTTGATACATTATAGCCCCATTTTTACAAAAGTAAAAAGATCTGAAGAGGGGGTGCTTGAATTAAAGAACCAAAAAGGTAAAAGAAAGATGGCAGTCTAGGCTCTCTCGAATTGCTGGTTCCATTAAAGATGAATGAGGAAGGGAAAATAAATGGTATTGTCCAGGTCCTCACCCCTTTCCTCACTTATATTCATTAAAGCAAATGGAAACCTGGAACTAAAAAAAGTTTTAGCTGATTGATGTAGTAATCACCCCTGTCTCAGTTTAAAGCAATGAACAGCAGTGATCTCCATTAATGGCTTCTACAATAAATGAAGTCTTTGCGCTATGATGCCTGACAAGCTAGAATTTAGTTTTTGGAAGAGAGATTTGATACCAACCGGGTAAGAACTTCTCCACCATAGTCAGCAAGGTTGCTCTCCACTTTACCCCAGCTGGCCAGAATCAACTCACAATCAGACATTGTCTGCAGAAAGAGCACAACAGCATGTGGTCTGAGTGACAAACTAGCAGTACACCTACCCCATACTCATTTTTGTATTCAAATAAAGCAGTGATTTTTAAGATGTTGGCAAATTGTGAGCTGAGAATCTTGGGCTGCAAGTATTTACAGGAGATAAAGGTTGAATACTAAGTCAGTCAATACTAGGGATAAGAAACAGGACAGCAATAGTAGAGAAACCATATAGAACCAACTGTTTAAAAGAAAAAAAAAAAAAGGCCCAAAACCTACCTCACCTGTGGAGAAACATTCAAAACGAAAAAACTTAAGCCTATGCTACATGCCAAATCACAAACATACAAAATGCACATAAGTGTGCACATTTACACATCAGAATATTGAAAATATTACTCATTGCCTCAATTATTAACATGAAAATTACATGATTACAGCCTCTACATTTTTATGACTTTTACAAAACTAAGTTCAACACCCCAAGCCACCTGAAAGATCACATGTTCACTTGCTTACCAGGAGTGTCACACGCAGCTGCACTAAGAAAAACCGTTCTCTGGACTTGTCCTGCAGTGCTACAGGTGCCTGTCTTTGGCCTTTTATACTTTGGCGCCTACAGCCATTTGTCCCCTCACCTATCAATCAAACATATACACTCATCTAGATGTTAATCCCACCTTTTCAATACTCATCCCACCTGAGGATTCTGTATCTAATTGTTTGCTTATTTGTTTTTTTTTTGCCTTTTTATTACTTTTTTACTTAATTCTTTTTAATCTCTTTTTCATGTTTCCTCAAATGTTCCCCCTCTCTCATTCTATACCACTTTCACCCTTCCTCCCCCTCACGTGCATGCACTATGAACAGTGACCCAGCTCAGCCAGTGCATGTGACACAGATTTTTCATAGTTATGGGACTTCTGTATGCTGTGTTGGTCAACTTGACAAATTTACAAAACACCCAATAGTTAGTGCAAGTTTGTGGATGAGTTCAGTCATTTGTGAAACAAAAGAGATAGAAAAGCAGTATGAGAAGAACAAATAGAGAGAACAAAGCATAAGGTCCATTAGAACAGAAATTTGAGTCATGGCTCTGGCTTTAGGAGAGAGCATTTTAATGATTCTTACTCCCTCCTTACACTACCACAGAATGAATTGTAGGTCATGTCCTGACCAAAACTAGTAAGTTGATGCAGTCCTAACCTTAGGCCAAAGTTAACACTAAGTGTGCATGAATGCTAACATCAGATAACATCATGCTTTGAGCCTGCATGCCTTATTTTAGGCATTCCCTAAACCTACTCCAAACTAAAAGTTTCTTGTTGAATGCAATGTATCACTTGAATAATAAGGATTGTTTGTTTTTTAAATCAACCGGTGAAGACAAAATAATAATAATAATAATAATAATAATAATAATAATAGAGTGTTGTAAAAATGTACCGTGAGAAATGTTGCAGGTATGGTAAGAAATACAGAATCAGTAAAATGGGCAGGTATTCAGCAAGTATAAAATCCATGCTCAATGCTGATTTAATTAAAAAAAAAAAAAATTCCAGAGATTTGGAATTTCTTTGCAGTGTTGCCCCAATATTCCAGCATTCAAGGTTTATTCCCCAGATTAAGTATTTTTAGATCTTTTTGTCAGATGTACTATGATATACTGAATAATACCCACAAGCATTTAATAAGTGTCTAAGGCTGTTATTGACAATTACATTAAGAATATACAGAGTCAATGTTTACTGTATTGACTCCTAGCGTTTTCCTTCCATATTTCTTACGGTGAATGTTCCTTTATGCCCAGGTTTACTTTTGTTAATAGACAATTCCATGATCACTCTTGGTATATATATATATATATATATATATGTGTGTGTGTGTGTGTGTGTGTGTGTGTGTGTCTGTGTATATATATATATATATATGTGTGTGTGTGTGTGTGTGTGTGTGTGTGTGTGTGTGTGTGTGTGTGTGTGTGTGTGCGTATTAATAGCAGCTTCGACCACCGCAAAAATTACTATTTTGAAAAGTTGGTTTGGTTTGAAGCTGACACCCACTTGCCGTTGGTTTGGCATTTCTACTTTTTGAAATTTTAATTTTGAAATGTGCCACAGCCAGATTTCATAAAGCAACACAATTGAACAATTAATGCTTGGACATCTGCTATAGACTTTGTTAGATAATTGACAATTGATTAGTTCTATGGAAATTGAAGAATTGAAGCCATGTGTGTTTTGTTTTGTGTGCGTGTTTTTGCGTTCTGTACTCTGTGATTCATTTATCATTCATTTTGTGTCCGCCCCACCACCCTTTTTATATATACAGGGGTTGAAAATGAAACTGAAACTCCTGGTTTAAGACCACAATAATTCATTAGTATGATTTAGGGCCTTCTTTTTCGGCCAATACAGCATCAATTTGTCTCGGGAATGATACTGTAGATACAAGTCCTGCACTGATGCTGGTGGAGGAAAATGTTTCCTCACTCTCTCCACAAAAACACACCAAAGTAGCTCAATAATATTTAGATCTGGAGACTGTGCAGGATATGGGGGATGTTCAACTTCACTTTCAGGTTCATCAAACCACCCTGTCACCAATTTTGCTGTGGGTATTGCTGAATTATCATCCTGATACACAGCACTGCTTTCAGGATACAATGTTTGAATCATTGGGTGCACATGGTTCTCCAGAATGGTTCGGTAGTCCTTGGCAGTGACGCGCCCATCTAGCACATATTGGGCCTGGGGAATGCTATAAAATTGCAGACCAAACCATCACTGATCCACTCCTTGCTTCACTCTGAGTATGCAAGACTGAGTGGAAACCGACGGTTGGCATTGGCTCGAGTGACCAAAGGTTTGGCTATAGAGTTGAAGTGCACATTTAATTCTGCAGTGATTTGGGCAGCTGTCGTTTAAGGTTTTTCGGATATAATCCGGGTTAGCACCCGGACATCTTTTTCAAACAGCATCCTCTTGCGTCCGCAGTTACTCCTGTTGGATGTGGCTTATCCTCCTTGGTCGTATGCAAACATTACCCTGGATACTGTCTCTTGATACATCACAAAGACTTGCTGCCTTGCTCACAAATGCACCAGCGAGACATGTCCAACAATTTGTCCTCTTTTGAATTCCGATATGTCACCCATAATGTTGCGTGCATTGCAATATTTTAAGCAAAACTGCAAATGTATATTAACCCTTCACACTGTGATCTTACTGGTGGAATGTGCAATCAATAAAAAATGGTCACCACGCCTGTCAAATGTATCCATAAAACACTAAATTGGCCAGTGTTTCAGTTTCATTGTCCAACCCCTGTATGTCCTCGCAACTCCTGAAGAATTTAATTAGTTAAAACTGAATTTACAATAAAACCAAAGTTGCTCTTAGAGAATGTTTGTACCATTTTATACACAGTAGAATAAGGCCCACTCATTTGGCTGTGGTCTTTCTTTTTTCAACTTGTAGTTGGCATGTAGGAAGTTGCTTGAGCAGCACCAATAGGTCTCACTCCATATTTGTGGACTTAATAATAAAACTGTGGCTCAGGTCAAGGAAGGTACAATGTCCTACTTTCAAATAAGATTACGACGTCATTAGTGCATAATTTACTTTAACATTTTTAATTAGATTAATATTTAAAATGCAAAGTTCATGAAAATCAGTAAAATTCATTCCCTCCCCCCACCCTCCCTCTTAGCTCTATTAGATTTTATCTTATATATATATATATATATANNNNTATATAGACACACACACACACACACACTTGCCACAGTAGACCATCTTATCCGCACATACAAGCTTGGCACAGGTTTTAGGATGGGTGCCCTTCCTAATTCAACTCTCCCATTTTATCCAGGCTTAGGACCGGTATTGTATCCAGTGGCTGGGAATCGAGCCCAGGCTCATTGCATGGCAGGTGAAACATCTTCCACTGAGTCACCATATACATTTGTGTTTATAATTTTAGTACTGTACATTTCTGTTGTTAAGTAACTCTGCCTCAACACAGAAATTGTCACACTGGAGCAAAAAGTTTAGAAGCAATCAGGACACAGGAACAGACAGTCAAAGATGACAGGGATAATTCAGCCTTCTAATACTAGTAAGCTAGTTGTGCATGGAAGTGAAGGCAGGCAAAGTAATTCAATCCATGAGCTCATTGCAGTTTCATAACCAGAGATGTTTGTTGGAAAGAAATGCTTTACTGAATTTAAATGTTGCAAATATATTTACTCAAGTCACACTACATGCTACAAATGTTGCCCTAAAGTTGTTGAGGGCAATTTTGTGTTTGTTGGCATGGGTTGTTGTCAGTGGCTTGATGACAGACTTTTGCTATAAGGAGGTCACCCAATTTTGTCAGAACAGTCTTGCCATGATCTGGGACATCTGCATTTCGAGCTAGTTCACTACATGGTATACCCACAAACTTGGGGGAAGGGTTTCTGGGTGTCCAGGAATCAAATCCAGACCCTGGAAGTGCAAGGCAACAGTCCTAACCACTATTTGGCCTTAGTGTGTGCGCGCGGGTGTGTGCCCTGCGGTGGATTGGCCCCCTGTCCAGGGGGGTTAAGACCTTAAAAGGTAAAAAGCTGACATTGGACTGAGAGACATTTATGTTGCAATGTTAAAATATATGATTAGCAAATATGATTTTTTTTTTTTTTACAAGTTTCTTACATTATTGTACTCATGTTCTGATATTTTCTAACTGCTGAGCCATTTGGTGGGCAACTGAATATGTAAAAGGTGAGATTAGGAAATGTTTGTTCCTTAATTTTCTATTTTGTGAAGATATTCATTTTATACTTTTTCATTTGAAAAAGTCAGAATTTTTCTGGCTGCTTAATTTAAAAAAAATTACACATGATTGAAACAGTTACTCAGCACAGCTGCTCTTGAGTACAATTTGTTACATTACCAACCTCTGCTCATCCAGCTTACATTGATTTATTTTGCTTAAGTTGCAAATGATTGCATTTTAAGTCAGTTAAAGTACTACCTCCCATTGTAAAGATTTACTTTGGGGCATGAAAAAAAAAAAAAAGTGATGTCACATGCTTTTCTTGGTGGAGTCCTACTCCTCACTGAAAGGATAGAAAGCTCCATAAGTATCTTATGACCTACTCAGAGCTAGGAATATATACACACTTTTTACCCTAAATTTACTTTGATCACAATTCCGATAAGTGATATCTCCCCCAAAATGTAGGAGTGCTGAGCTAGGAGTGACTTCATATTTTTAGGAATTGATAAATAGCCCTTACTATAAAAGTGGGACCAAAATTCCACCACTATACCAATTTTGGCCACTAAGGAACGATGTTCTGCGTGGAGCCATACAGTCTCACGAATGTTTCTTCCTTGTGTATTTAACTTGCAATCCCCACAGAGACTCATTCCACAATTCCAGTAACTTTAGTTTGTTTACCCAAAAAAAAAAAAAAAAAAAAAGTGGTGTTCCTAAGGCTGTATAATGCAGTCAATCCAAAAGCACAGGTCAATTAAGCTCTGCTTTAATGAAGATCAAATAAACATTTACAACTTCTTATAAAGCGATGCAGTTAAGCCATTACTTTCAGAAATACCACAATTGTCTTTTTTTTTAGGCAGTGGGAGTAGACTGCATGCATTTCCATAGCCTCAGCCACTCTGTCAGGGAATTAGCCCAGGTCATCTAGCCAGTGAAGCCAACCTCCTTGTAGACACAGTCGATCTCAGTGACAACACCACCCATCACCTTTCTGAAAGCTTCCTGGGTAGCAGCATCCCACACACTCTTCTCCCCAAACACCTTAATGATTACCTCAGTGATCAGCTGATGGAAAGAGCAATTGGCATTAGAGGTGCATCATTAGCAATTATACTTGAGTTTAATTTTTTTAAAAAGAAAAAAAAAAGTTACCTTGAAGTTGTTGAGGGCAATCTTGTGTTTGTTGGCATGGGTTGTAGCCAGTGGCTTAATGACATCACTGGAGCATTTTGCCTTGAGAATCTCACCCAGTTTTGTCAGAACAGTTTTGCCATGGTCTGCAACACCTTCATTTCCAGCCAGTTCACCACTTGGGATTCCCACAAACATGGGGAAGAGTTTCTGGGTGTCAGGGTGCTCTGTGAACAGACTATCCACACAATGCATGCATATGAATGATTGACAATTTATAGTGCAAACTTTAATACTAACAGAAAATACTCGATCAGAGAGTAATGTGGATTAAGAACCATAAGGAAACAAAAAGGTGTGCTTACTAAAAGGTGTGCCAATTATATGGCAGTCAAGGCTCTCTAAAAGTGCTGGTTCCTTTCAAGACCAATGAAGAACAGGGGGAAAGAAATGCTATGGAGAATGCCTTCACCCCTCCCCCCCAATTATATTCATTAAGGCAAATGACTCAAAACCCTCACGTAAAGGCTTAACAAAAAGGGACATGCACTATGAAAACTAAATATTGCACAATAAAACAATAAGTAGAAGGAAAGTTATGAACAGCCATGTACCAGATGCTCATCAGCTTATTTTTTGGTTTAACCTCTAACCAGGCACTGGTTCAGAACCATAAGGAAACAAAAAGACAAGCCATTTAGATGGCACTCTAAGCTCTCAATGTCCTGGCTCCTTTCAAGACAAGCAAGAGAATTAAATGCATTCATTAGGGCAAATGGAAACCCAGCAGTCTGCAGAACTACTGCACAGTATAAAATTTCATTATTACTGATGTTGTATCCACCCCTGCCTCAAGTTACAGCAATAAACAGCACTGGTCTCCATTAATAGACATCAAACAATTGATATGCTAGAAGAGTTTTGAGAAAATGTGGATTGGTACTAACCGGGTGAGAACTTCTCCTCCATAGTCAGCAAGGTTGTTTTCCACTTTACCCCAGCTGGCCAGAATCAACTCACAGTCAGACATTGTCTGCAGACATAGCATAGCAGCATGTGGTCAGATACCAGAATTCAGGAAATGAAACAAGCAGTACCCATATCAACTACTCAGTTATCTTGGATTCAAATAATTAAGATAAGTTTTTACATTTCATTTTGAAAGCATTCATCACTGGGAACCCAGGGTCTCTCTGCACCACTCACATTGCCATTTACACATTTGCCAAACACTCAGTGACTTACATAAGTGCTTTGAAATGTATCACTACATAGAGCCTAACTGGTTTACTAGAACATGAACTAGAAGCACCAGTCAAACACCATTGACAAGGTGAGGACTGAGAAAATCTGCTCTCTTTACAGCAGAATAGCAGTTCCAGGATCAACCTACCACCAGTGTTCAAGAGTGAGATAAGAGTGGAGGGTACAGTTTGAGAGATCTGCCTCTGCTTTCTGAGAGAAAAGCATCTTGTTCTGAGAATTTACAAGAGCTAAGTTGAAGGCACATGTCTAGATATTAGGTTAGAGTCTATACTCGGGCCAAAAAAAAAAAAAAAAAACTAGCAGTTACTTGCTAGATCTGCTATACCCTAAACATCAAGATTTAGGGCTACAACTATTGCAGGATATGCTTTTAATCAGCTACAGATATAACATATATTGAACAACATTTAATACATTGTGCCAATCCCTGCTCCCAATAGACTGAAACTATTGAGTAAAATCACCTGAGAAAACTAATTACCACAAACCTACTTTTATCAAACTACAAGCCAAGACTACAGGACAATAGTAGGTACACTATAGAATCAACTGTGTTTAAAATAAATTAAATTAAATGTATAAAAAATTATCAACACCCCTCACCTACCTCACCAGAGGAGAAAATATATCATACATGTATATAAGTGCACACAAATGCACATCAACAACAAAACTGATCACAGTTCCATCAAAAAAAAAAAGAACCCCCAACCACTTGAACCATAACTTCCACACATACCGAAAGAGTGCCGCAATCAGCTTCGATAAGAAAAGGTTCTTCAGTCTTGACCTTCAGTGCCTCTGTTGCCCTAATTTGGCCTTTTATACTTTTGGCCCTACAAAGGTTTGTCCCTAAAACTGTCAATCAAATAAATCCACATATCCAGATCCACTGACACCTGTTAACCCCGCCCTATTTATTACCCATCCCACCTCAGGATTTTGTATGTCTCCAACAGTCCTCTTTTTTCTTGTGTGCCCTACAGTTTTATTATTTCATCACCTATTTGTAGATGTTGTTGCACACTTTATATCATACATGTAATCAATAGACATGGGGTATTGTAAGAGTTTACCAAAGATTA
Organism: Clarias batrachus; assembly: GCA_003987875.1. Taxonomy (NCBI): domain Eukaryota; kingdom Metazoa; phylum Chordata; class Actinopteri; order Siluriformes; family Clariidae; genus Clarias; species Clarias batrachus. The sequence goes on from QMIH01000069.1 coordinate 969,235, forward strand.
TTAGTGCAGTGCTATGGACCAAAAAGAAAAAGATACATAAAGATATAGCATATAGGCAACAAGTAATTATGAAAATAAAAATGTATAAATAAACAAAAATGCCATGAATTGTTAATACTAACTAAGTGAAGTGAAATGCAGTGCAACCATAATGTGCAGTTATATTTTTGACAAGGTGACAACAGTGCGTCCGAGTCTTTGCGAAATGGAATAACATGTAACACTGAGAGTAGTGAGCAGAACATGGAACTAACAAATGCAAGTATTATGTACAGTAGATAGCACTGTAATTTATATTGGAGCCTTAAACCTAGATCTTCATTTTAGGGTCAGGGGTAGCTCAGTGGTTAAGGCATTGGACTACGGTTTGGAAGGTCCCAGGTTCAAGTCTCACTACCACCAAGTTGTCCCTGTTGGGCCCTTGAGCAAGGCCCTTAACCCCAACTGCCTAGATGTATAATGAGATAAAAATGTAAGTCGCTCTGGATAAGGGCTTCTGCCAAATGCCTAGATGTAGATCTTCCAGTCCACATTACCATCATGCTGTAGAGAGGTGTTGAAAAGCTGTATGGCTCTGGGACAAAGGATTTCCTGATTCTTTCAGTTGATCAGCTTTGTGACAGAAGTCTTCCTCTGAGTGCATTCACTTCTATTTGCAAAAAACTATGTAGTAAGTGTGTGGCCATAATGTAGCAGTATGTAGTGTGTCTGCATAAACGGTTCATTTATGTAGGATTTTGCAAGCATAATATTGATAAAAAGCGGCTGTGCCTTGTTTTTTTATTTTTTATTTTTTATTTTTTTGGTGCCCCTGTTTGTTTGTTTGGTCACTTAATACAGGTTGGGAGACCTGGACATATGAAAGTCATTCCTCACCTCCTTGGTCTTAATGATGTTCAGTTGTAGCTGTCTTATATTGCACTAGGACAGAAAATACTTAATCAGGCTTCTGTATGCACTCTCCCGTCCATTCCTACACTGTACATCACACAACAGCAGCGCCATCCAAGGACTTCTGAATGGGGCATCACTGACTTGTATGTAAACTCTGAGGTGTATAGAGTGAACAGAATGGAGGATGAGTGCATGCCACTCTGGTGCTCCTGACAATAGTTTCTGAGATGCCTTGTCCTAGCATACTTTGGCCTTAAGGTGAGAGAAATTTTTTCATGATGTGAATTCAAAGACATAGGTAGAGCATTTGCCTTAATAAAAATCAAACTTTAATCTGGGATGTGATCAGAATTTTAACAGGGAAAAAATATCCTTCCCAGTTTGCTTGGCCAAAGCCTTTAACAGAAAGTAAACAATTGATTGGTGTTCTTGTAATGCTGTGAAATTCCCCCAGTTCATAAGTCAATTAAGAAGAACTTCTTTAATGAAGCATGTGTTTAACACTTTCAGGTGCTTAGAATGATATGCAGACATTAGACTAGACATTACTTGCAGGAAGAGAAATAAGCATCTTAATTAATCCTACTGGCTGAATAAAACTCGTTTCTCCCAGAAATGTCAGGGACTCGAGAAAACAAACATCTAGTCTGCGAATCCGACCTCCTTGAAGACCCAGTCAATCTCATTGGCAATGACACCCATCACCCTACTTAAAGAATCCTGGGTAGTAGCATTCCACAAGCCCTTCTCCACGAAACAGCTTAATGATGACCTCAGTGATCAGCTGATGGAAAGAGAGAAATGATATTAAAGGGCATCAGTAGTAGTCACTTGACTTGTCAATCACTTGACACTCTTACTCAAGTTACCATGAAGTTGTTGAGAGCAACCTTGTGCTTGTTGCCATGGGTTACAATGTCTCTATGGGTTACAATGGTCAGAATGTCTCCTTCATAGCGAGCAATGTTGCTCTCCACTTTCCCCAAGCTGGAATCAATTCACAATCAGACATTGTCTGCAGACAAAGCACAAAAGCATACAGTCAGATGCTGGGCAGGAAGTGAAATTAGCAGGACACATCTACTGAGGAATCATTTTATATTTAAATAAACAGACTTACATATGTGCCTAGAAGTTTCCATCATTAAATACATCCTTACACTAAATTACTAATTAAAAGTACCTTTCAAACATTGGAAGAATTTCCCTTTTCACCACAGGTTCCAAGGCTTGCAAGGATGGACAAGAGGATCTTCTGGTTTAGCATTTAAAATGTTGTTGACAGGTCATGGGAGATGAGGACGGATCACTGTTTAGCCTGTCATTAAAATGATTGAGGGCATTTGAGAGACACTTGTCTAAACAGCATGATCAAGAACTTGATCAGTGGACAGTGGACTGTTACTGCTGTTTGCCAGATCCAGGCAGGGTATTTGAGTATGGGGTAACCCTTGCCTTCTAATGTAGCAAGAAACATGACCAGATAATATGGAAAGAGTGATCACTGTGATGAATGGGATAGGGTCATGCAAGATATCCTGGAACATTGTGGAAACGATTTGGGCCAATAGTGGCAGAGTTAGAGGATGAGAGCAGTCAAAGAGGATGGAGTAGGTGGGTCGTGTGATGGAAGATACTGTTAAGGAAGCAAGGCTCATGCCATATCACATGAGAATGTATACAAAAGAGCAAAGAAACGTATATATAGCCATCTCTAATGGTAAAGTAAAGGCGTCTGGATCTAAAAAGGATAATAGGCGGGGAAGGGCACATATGGTGGAGGTTTCTGCAGGTAGAAGTGAAATTAACAATTGGTTTTAGGCCAGATAGAAAGGGTGAAGCATACAAGGTAATGATCAGATGTATGCAATGTGATAGTGAGATCTGTGGGTGAGGAAGGGTGGTTAAAAAACCCAAGTCCAAATTCCCCATTTTCTGTGCGGGAGGTGAGCTGTTTAATGATGGTGTTAGGAGGAAAGAGGATTGGAGCTTATTAGAAAAGAGGTTAAAGATGTATTATGCTGAGCAAGAATGTGCTAGATCTACTGGGCACTTCCAATTTGGATTTCTGGCTCTAACTGTTGCAGGAGATATTTTTAACCAACTACAAACATGCATTGAAAAAAATATTGAAGAAAACACCTTTAATACATTTTGCTAAGACCTGCACACAATTCATACCTTAAAGGAGACCGAAACAACTCTTGATTAAGTCACCAATTACTTGAGACCTCCTTCAGTCACACTATAGAACAGCAATACTAGGAACACATTCAACCAAGTGTGTAAAAAAAATACATAAAAAAACATAAAAAAAAAACAACCTTTTGAGTGGAGAAAAATCCAACACAGTAAAACCTACAAAATAAAAAGAAAACAGGCCTGTGCAACAAGTCATTACACCTAATGGTACACCTCAGAATAATGAAAATGTACTTGATTTTTGCAAATTAATTATTAAATTAATATTTAAAGTTATAAATTTACTCCTAGCCTATTTTTGTGACTTCTTTTGCAAAACTGACCACAGTCCCAGCCACTTAAAATATGATCTCTCTCTCTCTCTCTCTCTCTCTCTCTCTCTTACCAAAAGAGTGCAGCATTGAGCTAAAAAATCCAGTATATAGTGTGATATTGTGTGTGATAATGACATGTTCAGCACCGATAATTAGATGACTGAGGAAATATCATCATGAGCTGAATGCCACGTCTTATTATAAAAGCTTCTAGATGGAAGTTTGGGTAAAACCAGAGGATATGACCTCACCAAAAAACCAGGGCCTTCATTTACTAAGCAGCACATAATCACTTGTAGGAATTGAGCTCAAAGTTAATTTAGGACTGAAAATAGTCCTACCTCAGTATAGGTCATAAAAGTTATTTATTAAGCTTCCTATTCTTACTTTTGGCAAGGAGCAGGACTGCGCTGAGGAAAGCGTGTGACGTCAGCACAGAGAGCTGTAAATTAGTCTGCATGTTATAGTGGGTGTTGTAGTTTTTACAGGTTTTTGTAGTTTGTTGAAAAAAGTGAAATTGTGAAATCTGCTGTACTTGTGTAAAAGCTTTATTCACACAGACAAAACTTATATATACATGACTCTGCTGCATGACGTTATCCTAATCCAATCACAACTGTTTAAATCCCCTTTAATGGAGCTGTGTAGGATCAAAGTTATTTTTAAAAATGGGAAACTGTCCTGGTATGAGAGAATTTACAAGAAAAACAGCTTGCATGCATGTCTCCATACTAGGTCAGGATTTATACTAGGCCTCAGAAAAACTGCCATTTCCTTGCTAAACTAGAATCGAATTACTCCAGACCTACTTCAAATCAAACTACTATCAATGCTACAGGATCGCAATAGTAGGTACAAACTAGAGAGGTATGTTTTCTGTAGAAAATGTGAGTGGTGCTTCCTGTGGCCAAACTCAGACATGGGCATGGTTTGATACCCTCACAATGATCCTGAGTGACTGATTGGTTGCCTGAGGAAAATAAGCCCACCCCATGCTAGCATGTTGATAGCATGGGGCTAACAGAATTAGCATGTTGCTAGCATGATGCTAATTATATTAGCATGTTGCTGGCAACATTGTTAGCATGATGCTAGCACAATGCTAACAATATTACCATGTTGCTAGCATGATGCTAATTATATTAGCATGTTGCTGGCAACATTGTTAGCATGATGCTAGCACAATGCTAACAATATTACCATGTTGCTAGCATGATGCTAACAGGATTAGTGTAATGTATTTGAGTATTATGTTATTTCACTGGCGGGCCACAAGGGAGCAATACCGCGCTGTGTACTGTATGTGTTGTGTGCACTAAAAGGAGTAACAGAAGAATACTGTGATTCCAGGTCTCCGGTTCTTTATTTCACGTTGTTCCGAAAGGCAAAGGTTATAATAAATGTTAGTTGTGCATTCTGATGCAAACATAACAATTAGCATGTAGCTAGCAACATCATTAGCATGATGCAAAGATAAATGTCTTGCCTGTTTTGTTGCTAGGGAGTGGCTTGGCACCTGCTTATGAAGAAATCAAAGGCTTCTACTATAAATTATATAGACCGATCCCTATGTCTCTGTGGAGAAGACTATCAAAATGTAAAATTGCAAATGTGCTTACAGCCTCTGCATTTTGTTGGCTTGCTTAACAAAACATAAAAAAAGAATCTTGAACCAACTGATAAATAATCTCACAGACTTACTGCACTTTCTTTGTAGCAGTCAGCTAAAATGATAAAAAGGTTCTTCAGTCTTGTCCTGCAGTGCCGTTATCTCCTGACTTTAACCTTTAATACTTCGGGCCCTACAAAAGTTTGTCCCCTCACCTGTCAATCAAACATATCCAGTCTTTGTCTAGATTTTAACTTTAAATACTCACCAAGAATACAAGGATTCTGTATCTCTCCAATGCACCTATTTGGTTTTAATCTCTTTCTCTCTCTTGTTCACTCGCTTTCAATACTTGTTTCAACCTACCATATTTCCTTCTCATGTGCATGCTAATGCATGGCCACCAAATCGCACAATTTAACATGTACTCAACTCAGCCACTGGATGTGACCGACGTATGTAGTTATGGGCCTTATTTATGCTGTGTTGGTGAACTTGACACATGTACTACACACCCATTACTTGGTGCAAGTGTGTGCACGGTTCCAATAATTTGTGAAACTGAGAAGAGTGGTAAAAAAGCTGACAAAGCAACATAGAAAGTTGAGTCAAGACTCTTTAAGAAACAGAGCAGTTTAATTATTTTTATGCTTATGTATGTATGTATGTATGTATGTATGTATGTATGTATGTATGTATATCTGTGTTTACATATGTATGTGGGCATGTATGCTTTTATGTATTTATGTATGTATGTTTACCTTTGTTTATGTAGGTGTGTGCATGTGTGCTTTTATGTGCGTATGTTTGTATGTATGCATGTATTTGTGTATGTTTGTATGTGCTGATGTATTGTAAATTCACACATTAATCTAAAAACATTCTTGAACATAAGGAGGATCACAGTATTTTCTTTTACTTATTTTAGTAAAGTCAGCAGTCAGTGCTGGGAAATTGTGATGATTACTGGTGATATCAATATCATGATAAAATATGCTTGAGATTGAGGAATTGTTTGTGTTTTATATAAAAACATATTCAGATTTAGATTTGTGTTTTATACAAAATTCTGATTTGGAGCGAAAAAGGTTATATGTTAACATTAAAAATAAATCTGAAGCTACTCACTGCATCTACAAACATATGTATGTATGTTTGTGTAAGGATTATGTGGTTTTGTGATTCTACCAAATATTTGGCATTGTCAAAGTGACATTATATCTAGCCAAATGATGTAGAAGGGACACCACTAGAGGCAATGATAATCACAACGTCATAATAACAATGTGAAAATGAAGGGCAGGAAACAGGGCTGGTGAGTAATAACTTTTATTTCTAGTGTTGAATTCAGTGCATAAACAGAAATTGTATTTACAGAGTATGGACTCTATCACTGTCTTTCTTTCTTTTCCTCCACACCCATGTGATGTAGGTCAAACACACTTCTCTATCGTAAACAGACAATTAAAAACAAGAATAAGACATAACTGAAATGAGATTGGTGTTTAAAACTGTAGTTACTCATAACTGCCCCTTGTGTTGGAGCATCAGTTTTGCAGTACCGGACATTTTAACACCCACACTGCCTGTTAAAATAAATGCTGAAGAGAAAATGAGAACATCTTATTATACTCATATTATGAATTCATTTTATATATATTTTTACAGTTAAATGTGAGGAACAATGTGCTTAATCTTAACATTTATGGGTACTCTTTTTGTTCCACCAGAAGTCACTGATATAAAGTTAAAACAATATACTGTAGTAAAGAGTGAGGATTAAAATGGTTGCTGCTCATGATGTACATTTATGTGATTATGATGCTTGCTGCTGAAAAGCTGTTTGATGTCTAGCCTGTTGAAGTAAATGACTTGTTCCAGATGTTTACATTACACCTGTGTATTGAGTGCGTTTGGGCTGATACTGACCATGCTGTGGGTTTCAACTTTCTTAGTTGCTAAGGCAACTTTAACTTTCTGAACCTTTACACAGTGCTTATTTTGGAGCTGACACAATCAGCTTATTAATACATGTTTAAAAATGATTTAACATTGATTTTAGACTTCATACAACAGTTTGATGTAATGTACTTTTGCGTAAAATATGCATGATACAAGCATGCAACACATGCTACCCAAAAATTAGGCAAAAATAGCTCTAGTTTCTACCAACCAGCAACACGTCTTAACCACACATTGCTCCTCTAAAGCGTTTCAGTTTATGCAGTTTGCTTTGTTGGACTTGACAGTCAAGTTGAAACGGTAAGACAACATAATTTATTATATATATTTTTAATCTACGCTTCCATTACTAAATTCACACATTAATCTAAAAACATTCTTGAACATAAGGAGGATCACAGTATTTTCTTTTACTTATTTTAGTAAAGTCAGCAGTCAGTGTTGGGAAATTGTGATGATTAGTGGTGATATCAATATCATGATAAAATATGCTTGAGATTGAGAAATTGTTTGTGTTTTATATAAAAACGTATTCAGATTTAGATTTGTGTTTTATACAAAATTCTGATTTGGAGCGAAAAAGGTTATATGTTAACATTGAAAATAAATCTGAAGCTACTCACTGCATCTACTAATGGGTTCAATAACTTCTTAAAGCTGAACTATATTACTTACTAAAGTAATTATCCAATGAAATGTTCTTACCTATTTGATTAGTAAAATCCAGGTGTTGCCTTTTTTTCATGAGCAGTGCATTGTTGCACTCATCCTTTAGATGCACACATGAACAATTATGAAACAGTCCGTGATAATAAAAAATTCCACATAATTACAGGCTTTCCAGTTGCAGCAACAATCATACAATTATTTACTTGTTGATGTTATGATTTTATGTGTTGACATTGAGTGAATTCTTGTAAATGACTGGGGTTTGGCATGGACAGAACACCATATAAAATGTGAAGGATTTATCACTATCCACAGTGTACAATTATGTAAAAAACATGTAAATGAACACAGTTGTTATAGTGTGTTCTGGTGGTTCTTACACATTAAAAAAGATAAATGAGTAAGTGAGTAAAATAATCAACTTGTTTGTCAATAGAGTCATGGCGCTGTAGTGAGGTCGTGAGAAGCTTATTTGATGGTACTGTGGAAATGTTGTGTGTTTGGACATTAAGGTAAACCATTTAATAGCTTGTAGGTGTTTTGTGATTTTTTCCCCCCCATTTGTTTTATTTTCACATGATGGCCTTTTTACAGTGAAGTTCAAAATGGCATCCCCTCTTTGTCTGACCATTCTTCTCATGATTACTGGTGAGTTAACATTTACATGAGTAAAGCTACACACAACATAACATTATACAATGGAACCTTGGATTGCGAGCACAATTTGTTTTGGAAGTGTGCTTGTATATCAAAACACCCATATATCAAAAAAAAAAAAAATTCTCATGTGAAATAATGGAAACTTAGATGATTTGTTCCATAACCCAAAAATATTTATAGAAAAATAATTAATACATAAAATAATGAAAAAAAAATACAAATTAACCTGCACTTTAATTTTGAAAAGTATTGTTGTTATATTGATTGAGACCAGAGAGAGTAAAGGAGGAGGAAGATGGCGGCTGTTGTGTAGGATTATTTTTACACACCCACACACACATACCAGTTTACCGATAGAGACTCTCACTCATACAAGCGAGTGCACACATGGACACACACACCCAATGAAAATTGCTTTACTTGCACACATTGTCACAGGGTTATAGTAAACAGTACATGTGCATCAATGTTGACTATATGGGTGATGCACACGCTGCCATCGATAATGGGAGACAATTACCCACAATACTGATCATATTTCAAGACTGCTCTTGTTATAGAGTTTAAATTAATCACAAATTTTTGCTCATCTTGTGAAACACTCGCAGACCATGGTACTGGTCGGAGTGTTTTCGAGGTTCCACTGTATATTTAACTAGAGATATATTTTAAGGCTTTATGCAATTATCCCATTTACTTTAACCTAAATTTTAAGCTTTTAAGTTAATCACAATGTTTATTCTATCTTTTCCAATTAAAATCTCATTTCATGTTATTACACACCCTCCACACACACACGAACACGCAAACACATACACACACACACACACACACACACACATGCACACATTGCTTTTGTTAGAATCACAGGTCAGGGTTTCATGTACCTTGAACATCTATATCTTGCACATTACACATCAAAATAAATGTATAATTCCAATTATACAGTTAATGCTGGGTAGTGAGACTGCATGGAAGGAAACAGTTGTTATTGAGGTTTGTATGCCTCAATATGTATTAAGTATTTTCTTTAAAAAAAAAAAAGGACAAAAAAAGCTTTATGTTCAGTGATTGGAGAACATTTCTTCTTTCTGCCATTTTGTCCTCTGCTACAGAAACTCTTAAGCCTCTCAAAAGTGATTCTTTCCACTCTTCACAAGGGCTGTTTTATCTGAGCTAAGATGTTTCATGAATCATTTTTATACTTATTAAGATTTAATTCTAAATCTTAACTTTAACCTTTCTTCTATAGGTTAACTCACTATTTTATGGGATAATTAATGACCTCTAATCACCACTTCCATGTGTCATGTTTCAGGAGCTCTTGGAGATAAATGGAGAGTGACATACAAGCAGAAATATCTCTGTTCTTTAAAAGGATCTACAGTGTTTATGAACATCACATATACACACCCAACAGATCTTACAGTGGTGAAGACATTTTGGTTAATAGACCCAGTTTTTCGTAAGGAGACTGATCTGATTAATGAATTGGGTTACTCAGGCAGAGTGGATTATTTTGGAGATGAACAGAGACACTCTTTCCTCAGACTAAGTGATGTGAAGAAAACAGATGAACACAGGTATTGCTTCAGAATCATTACAAATAAAGAAAACGCAAATTGGCTGGGTGAACCTGGAGTTACACTGACTGTAACAGGTGAATAAAAAATATATTAATCATATTTTCAATGCATATCACTCAGGTCATTAACTTGCCATAGAACGGAGGTGTCAAGGAAGGGTCAACCAAAGAAAAGCCACACCTCATAGTTTATTAAATGCCAATTTCTAATGAACCTAATTTAAAAGGTGAAATTCAAATCTGGCTCTTGCTCTTTCACCCGTACCAGATATTTCTGGAAAAGGAAATTGATACCACAGTTACAGAGACTACCACAGTTGATACCACAGTTTCAGAGACTACTTGCAGAATTTATCAGATAACCATGCATCTTGAGCCAATTTTTGCAACATACAGTGCCGTGAATAAGTTTTTGCCCCTCCTTATTTATCTCTTTATTTCTTTTTCCTGAAGCTCAAGTGCACTTGGGTTAAAAAGATAAAAACATCAAGTTGAAATTCTTAAACAAGCCGTTCATGCCTCCAATATAGAAAGGGAGCAAATATTTTTTATGGCACTGTATATGAAAACAGAAAATATTCTTTACCATGCAGATAAGTGCACATACTGCCTAAACCCCTAGCGAAAAATAACACCCACTATATGTTGCATTACCCCCCCCCCCTCACCACCACCAGTACTGGTGTATTACTGTGCAACCCTAATTTCTTAATTTTATTGATGTTCTCCAGTCCTTCTGTGTGGTGGGATGCAGTTTCTTACAACAACCTTCCTTAATCCATGACAGGTCAGCAAGACAGTACACTACCGATTGTTTCACTTTCACACAACCCTTTCATTCTTCATCTGCACATTGCTTCCACCCTCTCTCCGAGTTACACTTATACTGCAAAGCATAAATTATGTAAATCAGAACAGTAAATGACTCATCCTGGTGCCCCGCTTCTGGTTGGAGATCTTGTCCCGTGTGTCTCTTTGGGATGCGTCCGAAGTCTGGGGACGGTTTCACTCCACTATAAAGAAGGTTCTGACCTCGACCAATGTTGATAGCTGTTTCTATGTGGACTTGGATACAGTTGCTGGATAGTTCAGAACTGGAATTTCCTACAAATCTACCTGAGACTCCAATAACTACCTGGACTCCATCTTAACATCAATTAACAACTGTTATACTGAACTGACTGCCAATTTATTCATTTCAATATGCTACTGAGAAAATAATGCTCACTGTAATGTGGTAACTTAAACACAGTGTACTGTTTTTTTTACAAATTATTTTTAAACTCAATGTCAGATTAAATATTATGAATATAAAAAGAGAACACTTCAGCGCTATCAAAAATAGTCATGGTGTGCACATCTGTCACCAGAGTGGTCAGGTGAGCAGTGCCTGTCTGTGCTATTGTCCAAAATGACTTCTGGCAAAATGATTGTGGAGAAGATGCATAGTGAAGGTGGAATGGAGGTGATCACTGTGTGACCTGCTGGATCTGTGACAACTGGGTGTAGATGAAAGAAATAGAAAAGAAATTCTGTTGATTTGTTTTATTTTCCTGTTAGACTTATATGAAAAAAATAATAAAAAGTAACTTGAAAGTAATTTTCCAAGGCCATCCTCCCCGTTTTTTTTTTTTTTTTTTTTTTGTATGTTTGTTTGTTACTGAACTGCTGAAGAAAGAGTCAAGAACTTTCTCCATGTTTACGTTAATGATGACCTGACTTCATCCTGCCTGGGTGCATTTCACTTGTTCTTTCTTCTGCTTCATTGTTATTTTGTACAAATATATTGTATATTGTATTATATTACAGTGGAACCTCGGACTACGAGTAACGTGGTTTATGAGTGTTCCGCAAACTGAGCAACGATTTTTAATACATTTTTAATACATTTTTAATCGAAAACCGGCTCAGATGCTCTCTCGCCTTTTCACCCCCTCCCCGGCTTCAAAAACACAGAAACTCTGCTCTGTCGCGATTCTTTTCAAAAGTAAGGTGCTGGCTCTTTTTTTACTTTACCGCAGTGATTCCCTTAGTATGCGCTCATGCCAGGTCAGAGAGATTTCTTTTTTCCCTGTTAAAATGGTGTTTCCGTTGTTTGTGTGTGTGTGTGTGTGTGTGTGTGTGTGTGTGTTTGCTGTGAAACTTAGAAAGCGAGGTGGGGAGAGGGAGGAGGAGTGTTACTGTGTAAAACGAGGCGAGGGAAGGGGCTAATTCCACACACACACACACGGCGCCTGCGCGCACCAACGGCAGCACTTATCTGTCGGGATTTATTTGTACTTTTTTTTAAAGGTAAAGTGCAGATTAATTTGTTTTATTTTCATTTTATAGATTGTATAAATAATTTTTATGTATTTAATTTTTGGGGCTGTGGAATGAATAATTTGAGTTTTCATTATTTCTTATGGGAAAGTGATGATTTGGTTTACAGGTGTTTTGGAACACGAGCCCACTTCCGGAACGAATTATGCTCTTAATCCAAGGTTCCACTGTATATAAGTTTTTGCTCTGTATGTGTGTGGAGAGTTTAGGTGTGAAAGTTGGTGCTTCTGGTGCCTGTATGTTCTGTTACATAACCCAATTACTTTGCATTTGCTAAAATACTTTTATTGTACATAAATAAACATAATTTGAGAAATGCGCTGGTAGATTATTGACTATAGCAATAATATTAAATATTGACTTTAATGTTCTCTCTGTGTATAAGAACTTCAGCTGATCGCTCCTGCAGAAGTGACAGAGGGACAATCAGCCGTTCTGACCTGTAAAACCACCTGCAGTCTGACTGATCCAACATTCATCTGGTACAAAAACAGCCGTGATTTAACCACAAACACCATCAAGAGCAATGAAGTCCACCTGCAGCCGGTCAGCAGTGAGGATGCAGGCAGTTATAGCTGTGCTGTAAGAGGATATGAACATCTCCCCTCTCCTGCTCAAACCATCAGAGTCAGATGTGAGATTTACTTTCCTTCACCTTATATATTGTATAACTTAATCATGAATCACTTAATGTTTATTAAATGTAATGAACATAAAGGCCTATCATCCGGAGATCGCAAGTTCGATTCCCTGGTGATGCTGTAGCCTCTTGCAGCCTGAGGTCTAGAGAGATCTGATTGACCGAGTTCTCTCAGAGAGATGGGATGAGAGATATTTAGTGCTCCCACATTAATCACGGCTCTACAGTTCGAAGAGATGTGGTCAGCTGGCATCACGTGTTTCTGTGGAACCACATGATAGTCTTTGGCCTTCCCAGTAGATTAATGTGGGAGCACCCCTAATGGTGGGGAGTAATTGGATACCACTAAATTAGGGAGAAAAAAAGTAAAGAACACAAGAAAACTATTGCCTATGACCATAACCTGCTTTCCCCACTCTTATCATGGAACTTTTTAGATGCTCCAAAGAATGTCTCAGTGTTCATCAACTCCTCTGGTGAAATAGTGGAGGGTAGTTCAGTGACTCTGAGCTGCAGCTGTGATGCTAACCCACCTGTGGAGAACTACACCTGGTTTAAAAATCACACATCATTGCAGGAGGGGAAAATATACACCATTCATGAAATCAGATCAGAGGACAGTGGAATTTATCACTGCACATCTAGCAATTCTATTGGGGAGACAAATTCACCTCATATACTGCTCAATGTTTCATGTAAGATAAGAACACTTCATCATATGAACTCTGGATAATTTTGGGTTGTTCATAATGTCATTTTTAATTTATTTTGCATTAGATGCTCCAAAGAATGTCTCAGTTTCCATTAGTCCCTCTGGTGAAATAGTGGAGGACAGTCTGGTAAATTTGACCTGCAGCAGTGACGCTAATCCACCTGTGGAGAACTACACCTGGTTTAAAGAGCACACATCATTGCAGGAGGGGAAAATATACACCATTCGTGAAATCAGATCAGAGGACAGTGGAATTTATCACTGCACATCTAGCAATTCTATTGGGGAGACAAATTCACCTCATATACTGCTCAATGTTTCATGTAAGATAAGAACACTTCATCATATGAATCCTTGATAATTTTGTGTTGTTCATAATTTAATTTATAATTTATTTTACATTAGATGCTCCAAAGAATGTTTCAATGTCCATTAGTCCCTCTGGTGAGATAGTGGAGGGCAGTTCAGTAATTCTGACCTGCAGCAGTGATGCTAACCCACCTGTGGAGAACTACACCTGGTTTAAAGAGCACACATCATTGCAGGAGGGGAAAATATACACCATTCRTGAAATCAGATCAGAGGACAGTGGAATTTATCACTGCACATCTAGCAATTCTATTGGGGAGACAAATTCACCTCATATACTGCTCAATGTTTCATGTAAGATAAGAACACTTCATCATATGAACTCTGGATAATTTGGGGTTGTTCACAATGTCATTTTAATTTATTTTGCATTAGATCCTCCAAAAAATGTCTCAGTGTTCATTAGTCCCTCTGGTGAGATAGTGGAGGACAGTTCAGTGACTTTCACCTGCAGCAGTGATGCTAACCCACCTGTGGAGAACTACACCTGGTTWAAGGWGAAWGARTCCTCAGCTGTAGGATCTGGACAGAGTTACAGAGCTCTACAGAGTGGACAGTACTACTGCGAGGCTCAGAATAAACACGGCTCTGAGAGATCAGCTGCAGTGTCCGTCACTTTAAATGGTGAGAGCAATAATTATTCATTACTGTTTGATCAGTGGTCCATTATACAAGGGATATTCAAGTCACATCATGTCTTTTGATTGTTCAGAAAAACAACACAGTTATGAAACTAAAAACTACCTATATTTCTCTATATAATCCTCGATTATACTAATGAACTTATCCCAGCATTTTACTAGTGCTTGGATACCATCAAGGTAGAACGTTTTCTTAGTACTCTGGAGCCATGATCGGACTGCATGCACTGCCTGCTTCACGTTTGAAACCTTGATTTGGCAGGAACTCTTTTAATGCCCCCAAACAAAAAATTACATGGTTTAAACGAGGTGACCAAGGTGTATGGGGAGTATGAATGTGCAAGTGCTGTTGGTGAAAGATTGTGTCTCTTCCACAAGTTGATGACAGATTATACATCAATTTACAATAATCAGGTGTTTAACACACTAAATGTGTCAACGCACTAAATGTTTCCCGGGAATAACTGCAATGAGCTTTGAGCTACCTTGGTCAAGATTCACAGATGTACCTCCTTCTTTAAAACAATTGGACCATTCAAATATTTAACTTTCTGAAATGTTAATTGCTTTCATGCCTTCATTCACTAAGACTCCTAATTTGACTTGAAAGGTTTTCTTATATCACATAAAAGTTCATAACTTTTAAAAATCATCATCTGTGTGTTGTGTGTCTGTGGTATCAGGTGGTTCTGTGATTGTGTTTGTGTGCATTGGAATTGGACTTTTTGGACTTTCAGCTCTTCTATTTGCACTCTTTTGGCTAAGGTGAGGATATTTGTGCTGATAAATTAATTAATAATTACTCTAAACTTGGTTACGATTAATAAATATTTGACTTTATGTAAGCAGATGCAAGAGACAGAAGAAAATGGTAGATGAAGTTTATCAGGTGAGTTATTGGGGAAATGTCCATCAGGTGTGTGCTTTGTTCATAATAAACTCTTACAGTGAAGATCTTCAGCAGAACCCACTCATGTTCTCCACCTCTTTTCTCTGCAGAACATTGAGATCAACGCTAAAAACAGGCTTACAGGCCATACACCTGATTATGTACAGCATAAACCTGAAGTAAGTGTTTCATGAAAAATATCACTGTAGCATGTTTAATGTTTTTTTATTTATTTTTTTACTGTTGGTAATTTTACTTTGAAATTACACACCTAAATGGTTAAATTCAGCAGCCTATGTCTTTTATTACAGACTCCTCATCCCAGTCCTCCTGACAGCCCCACATCCTCTGTCTACCAGAACATCACAGTATGTTGTACTGTGTAGTATGTAGTATTACTTTTTTATTTGAAGATGAACACAGTTTTAACTCTGACATTAATGTGTTATATTTATATACTAATCAGTAATATTAATAAAAGTAAAAAAAGTCATAATATTCTTTGTAAATTAATTTTACTAACTCAATCTCTGTAAAGCTGCAGTATAAAACTTTTTTACTTTATGAAAATTCCCCAAAACATATAAAAATTCTTAATATCATGAAAACTGCTTGAAGGTTCATGATCAGAGATCACGTAAATTGGTTAAATTAAATAATTTAAAAAATAAAAGTAGAAAAACAGTACAACTCATGGGGTTTAATAATGAATGTTAGAGCATTTCTACACATACAATCAAAAAGAACTCGGGGGACAGTTGTGTAGCCTTAAAAAAGGCTAGTGATGCTAAGTGGCTCTCAGTGAGGGTAATAGAAAAAAAAAGTCTTACGTTTGTTAGGAAGCACAAAGAATGGACTGTTGAGCAATGGAAAAAGTCATATTTAATGAGTTCATATTTACCCTGTTCCAGCGTTATTGATTCATCGGGGTAACAGAAGAGGCAGATGATGTGATGTAGCCATCATGCCTCGTGCCCACTGTGGGGTCAGTATTATGTAGTATGGTTGCTTTCATTGGTCAGGTCTATGTGCCCAAAAATCAGCTGACTACCTGAACATACTGAATGGCCAAGTTTTTTTTTTCCATCAATGGATTTTTTTTCTTTCCTGATAGCACAGGCATATTTCAAGATGATGCCAGGATTTATCAGGAAAGAGTGGTTCAAGGAATGACACCATGGCAAATTCTTGCCATAATCAATGCAAAATGTGGTTCAACTAAATATTAGATTGTGACACTGGTCAGTGTGTATATCATTTGTCTGTCCTCATAAAGTAAGGGTAGGACTCAAATGATCAGTTTGAGGATGTATTCAGCAAGACTAACACCAGCGGTCTACAGAACATATGACTGTGCAATAGAACTCTTTGAGGGAGTCACAACCCCGCAAAGCAGAATACATACCGTGACAAAAGTCTTGTCGCATATCTATGTTGTAGGAACAACAAATAATAACTTGACTTCTAGTTTATCATTTGGAATCAGAAGTGGCTTATATGAAAGGCAAAGCCTCTAGATTACGCTTATTTTACAAAAATAAAATCTCATCATGCCATGATTTTTTGTTATTTAATTAGGACAGGAAGGTCAGACCTTGGTTAGATAAAAAAGTCTTGTCACGTAACATAAATAATGTACAATACCATCCTGCTGAAGAATTTGCCCTCTCAGGCTGTTGATGTTGTAACAGATCTCTAAAACTTGGGTTAATGTGGGTTCCAATAGGTTTTCTGCAGTATTTGAAATGATTGGGATGCAGTTCAATAGATTATTCATGAGAAAAATCAACCTTTTGCCACTTTTTCACAGTCCATCCTTTATGCAAGCTGTGGGCCTTGGCAAATGCTCACATTTTTAGTTGTCTTCTGTTTAATGCTGGTTTCTGAGCACTAATTCAGCCATTCACACTACTGCTCAAGAGAATTTGACAAACAGTTCTTTGTAGATACAAAGGTTTCTGGTGACCAGTTGTTATGTACTGTAGATCTGCTGCAGGTAAAAAAGGGCTTGCCCTAGACTGTTGAACCAACAAACAGTCCTCTCGAACAGTTGTCTTATCTGGGCCTGACCTGGGTCTGTCATGAACTTCACCAGCTCCTTCAAATCTTTTTTCTTATCCTCACCACTTGACATTTTGATACATTAAAGATGTCTGCCACCTCAGCAGGAGACTTGGTCTTCAGGCTCTTGATGATCAGCACTTTGGTCTGTGGCTGAATATTTGGCATGCTCTCAGATCAGGTTGCGTTTAAGATAAAGTTTGGGTGTGCTGAGGTTGTTCTCGTACACACCTGCCAATGTGTTAATTACAGTATTTGTCACAGGCAACACTCTACTCTGTGATTGGTTGAATTCTTTAAAGATGTGACAAGACTTTTGTCTAAGCAAAGTCTGGCCTTTCTGTCCTAATTAAATAATTAAAATCATGGCATGATGATATTTTATTTTGGTAAAATAAGCACAATCTAGAGGTCTTTGCCTTTCATATAAGCCATGTCTGATTCCAAACTAGAAGTCAAGTTATTATTTGTTGTTCCTACAACTTGGATAGGGGACAAGACTTTTGTCAGGGTTATTATAAATTTAACAATCTTCTGCTGTTGGTGCCTACAGCATTGGGACATCTCTGGAAGGCCACTATCTTCACAGAATTGTATCTAGGCAATGCATATAATCTGATAAGATTTAGAAGAGATGTTGAGTGGAAGTAAGCTTTTAGCATCAACTCAGAACACTCTGAAAATTAGAGATGCTATATCTTTGGCACCTGACACTTGTCCTTACCTTCAGTGTTCTGTAAATGACATTTTAAGAGAAATGTTGGGGAAATTTGTGATTGAGTATATCGATGACATTTTAATGAATTGCTTAATCTCACAACACACATTCAATGGATCAGAAGCGTTTTACCTTGTTGGAGAGACAATCAGCTCTATGTAAAGCAAAAGAAATGTGAATTTCATAACTGGCAAGTTTCATCCCTAGGGTAAATTATAGCTCCATTGCTGATAAGGACTGTCCTCTAGCAGGAATGATTAAAGAACCCCAATACTTTCCAGGATTTGCAAACTTCCATTTGCGCTTCGTCAGAAAATTCAGCTGTGTTGTGGCCCAATTTTATTGCTATTTGCCGTTTTCTTACCTGAAGGTATGGAATGATATTCCGGACATTTTTCAAAAGGAATTGCAAATTGCATTTGCAATTGTGTTTTCAATATGTGGGTGCATATGTTACGGATGTGGAAGGACACGCTCACACACAGGATTTGTTTAACTTCTCTTTATCCACAGCAGCGAAACTCAAATCTTTCGACAGAGAAAGGGGTACAAAACAGGTTGGCTGGAGACAATAAACTGCAGATATACACATGACCACAGCGATGATACTCAGATCTGCTCCCACTGAATGCAACAGTAGGATACAATATGAAATCTATAACAGTACACTTATAAATAGTAAAAGTGTAGTAGTACTAGACAGTAACCTATAGGCAACATTGAGATAACTTAATTAATTTTTAAACAGCCTTTGTTAACATTTACATTATTATAAACATGAAAGCAACATACCTTTCGACAGAGAAAGGGGTACAAAACAGGTTGGCTGGAGACAATAAACTGCAGATATACACATGACTAGAAGAACAGAAATTGCACTTTCACTCAACTCATAYTWCCATTAATTATCWGAGATTTTAAGACTGACACAATGACCACGTGAAATGCACTCGTTACCAYTTGKGTTTCAATATATTTATAATGGCCTCAACAACTTTGCCAAAGTGTTAAATGCATTGTATACACATTCAAAAACATAAAATCAGTCAATTGCATCGAAAAGACTCACATTAAACATATTATTTTCACAATTAATACGTTAATGAGTCAGAGCATGAGAAAACACACATACCCACAGCGATGATACTCAGATCTGCTGAGGTACGGAAAGAGAACAGGGACAAAATACTACATCTGCAGTACCATTAACAGCCACCGGAGGGGAGYATACACCAACACAAATACCCCAAMMCCTTATTTTATGAAATTCACACAAGTTTCTTTACTCTTTAAATTAAATTTTCTTTTTAACCATGTTACATCCACCCTCTCTGAATTACATAAAATAAATGTACCAYAAGTGGAGTGTTAACAGATTACCTCCTTAGTAAAGATATGAAAGGATTTCCCATTAGGTGTCAAAAATACCATTATCCCATAAGGATGAAGTGGTGGGAGAGTAGCGCCAAGCTCACCCACCAGCCACTGACAGTAGAACATCTACATACATTCCACAATATCCTTCCATTCTCAACCTTGCTTAACAATGCTGAAGCAAAAACAAAAAAACAAAAAAAAACAAAAACAAAAAAAAGTGTAGAATACCATCAGAGGTTGTGAAGGCATCCCTTTCATCAAGTACGTGCTTTCCAGTTCCCCATTTTTTTTTTTTAGGGAATCAAACCTGATAATAAAAGACTAATAAAACTAGAATTCCAAACTAACATACTTAGAGACCTGAAACCGAATATGACTTCTAAGCAGAAAAGGCTCTAAGTACTGACTTACAAACAGCTTGAACATTATGTTTTGTGTCTTTGACCATAGTTTGGGCTGACATAACATGTATTAATCTATCGACAGGCCTAATGAAGCGACCAAAACGAGACCTGACCTGTGTGACTGAGCTAGYAYGTGATGGCACATTCCTAGTGTCARCTGCATATGTATTAGCAGAGRCCTCCGAGTGTGGCTGGGCAATTAGAACTGTCTCTGCTTCCGAATCATGCAAATCCGAACTGTCACTTCCAATGTCACCAGTCACAGATATTATTGCATCTCTTAGCGGTTCAGATTGGTGACTTTCTGCTGCAGCAGTTGTGACCTTAGTTGAGGGATCCGGCAGAATTCCACTTAGGGTTTGATCTGACTCGCYTTGAACACATCCGTCAGGCAGGTCTGAAACCCAACCAATAGTTCTTTCTCTGGCGCTAGACGCCTGGACTGACACAGAATCATAGTCATGGCCAATGGCAACATCATCACCTCCTGATAACACCTCGACTCCGGTCATCACTGATCCTTCCATTATAACATTACTGCAGCTGTCCTCCTCATTCTCAGACACTCCCGTGTCTCCTCCCAAAGATCCATCCTCCACTGTACACAATGAAGGGACTGAGGGCAGATTCTGACAAGATTTGGATGCCTCCGAAAGTTGATCAGACAGGAAGCTCTCTACATTCACTGGTAGGAAATTTACTAACATCAACAGGTTTCGATGAACCACCTTCACCTGACCAGTAGATGGATTACATATCCTGTAAGTATGAGTGTCTGGTTTACGATCCACAACAGTGTAAACTGTCGACTCCCATCTGTCAGCRACTTTCCTTTTGCCCCTTTCAGTTTTATTTGCCAAGAGAACTTGATCGCCTATTTCAATATCCAGTCCTTTCACTCTTCGGTTGTACAGCTCCGCATGCCTTTTCTGTTCCTTTGTCRCATGTTTTTGYGCAATAAGMTGTGCTTCTCTCAGATCTTTGACTAAAGTAGTCACAAACTTATCACAGCTGGTTACAGCTGGATCATTTAAAACTGAACGAAAAAGAACATCAATGGGCAGACGAGGCACACGCCCAAACATCAAATAAAAGGGGGCATAACCCGTCGTTTCATGTATAGTGCAATTATACAGAAATGTCAGTGTCTGCAGACGTCTAGGCC
>QMIH01000070.1:0-16281 GCA_003987875.1 Clarias batrachus
TTGCCTGTTCAGAACTCCGCATGGTAACAGCTTGCGGAACTGCCTGTTCTGAACAGTTTAAGCACGGCTCTGCCTCTCGCGCGACCCGCGTCGTTACAACGTGTCTAGTTTTTCCTCCACCAGTTTTCCAAGTGCTCTGAAAAATATTTTATACATCACAATGGCACAATAAAACTTTTAAATAAATAAAACAAAACACCAATCAACCATAAAGCTCTTAGAGGTGAAATAATTAACATTGATTAAGAGTGTTATGGGCATTTAAGATACATCAATAAAGTCCACAGATATGAATCCAATCAAGCATTTGTGGTATGTGCTAGACAAACATGCCCAATGCCTAGAATTGTTACGG
The DNA here is from genome assembly GCA_003987875.1 of Clarias batrachus. NCBI lineage: Eukaryota > Metazoa > Chordata > Actinopteri > Siluriformes > Clariidae > Clarias > Clarias batrachus. The sequence continues at coordinate 356 of QMIH01000070.1, forward strand.
GTGCTGTGCAGGCAACTCGACCAGGAAACCAACATAAAAATGACAAACTAACCAGGAGACAGACTAAACAGACTAAGAGCTACACAGACTAGGGGTTACATACAGACTAGGAACTATACAGGCTAGGGGATACACAGAAACATCAACAACAAACCCCTTAACTGAATCAAACAGCAACCAAATTAAACAGATGCAAGACCAGGACTAAATGAACTCAGGAACATTTTATAACAAAACTCACATCACCTGACCGAGGTGCATTCTGGGAAATTAAGTTCAACATAAAAAACTACAAAAGGAAACAAAATGGAGTCTCTGGGCACTTTGGCGCCCACTAGGAGTATTCCCTGACAAGAATAATCTCTAAATCTTTCTCGCGCACACACACACAGTGTACGCTTGTTACACTTAGAACAAATTATATCAATGCATCATGCACATCTTAAAGGCATTATTAAGATGTATATGTTAGTCATTTGCAAAGACAAAGAATTGACACGGTAGAACTTTTGTAACACACATTTTTGTTACCTTTGAATAGTTCCATTCAGTCGTTCCACCAAGCCATTTGTTTGAGGATGATAAGGGGAGCAAAGACTTCACTTGATCCCAAGCTTGGCACACAGACCATTGTTTATCTATGAGCAAAAATGTGAAAAGGTATACAGTGGAACCTTGGATTACGAGCATAATTCGTCCCGGAAGCTGGCTCGTAGTCCAAAAACACTCGTAAACCAAATAGCCTTTTCCCATAAGAAATAATGAAAACTCCAAATTATTCGTTCTACAGCCCAAAACAATAAATACATAAAATAATTAATACAACATGTAAAGTAAAAATAAAACAAATGAACCTGCACTTGACATTTTTAAAAAAGTGTCTCCGTTTGTGCGCGCAGGCACCGTGTATTTGTGTCTGTGTGGAATTAGCCTCTCGCCTCATCTTAAACAGTAAAACTCCTTCTCCCTCCCACACCTCGCTTTTTAATTTTCACAACTAACATACACATTCCAAACACTGTTTTAACGGGGGGAAAAAATCTCTCTAATGATGATACTCGCGTGAGCATACTAATGGAATCACTGCTGTAAAGTAAAAAATAACAAATTAACCGACGAGCACTAAGACACAGCAGGGGACTCTTATTTTGACACAGGGGACGCAGCAGGGGAGACGATTACCCATAATTCCCGCAGCGCAAGCGAGAGAAAAATCATTGGCTCAGTTGTGATCATGTGCCGCTCGGTGTCAAAATAAGAGTTGCATGCGTGATACATGATACTCGGAGCTTGTAAACTAATACTTGCTTAATTAAAAAAAAACAAAATCATAAAAAAATTATTAAAAATCTTTGCTCGGTTTGCGGAACACTCGCAAACTACGTTACTCGCAATCTGAGGTTCCACTGTACCTTGAAATTCCTTTTAAAAAATTTGGATTAAGCAATTGAGGCCAAAATTATACACATGATCAATCATAACCATGCAAAACATTATGACCGATATTGTGTATGTTTGCCTTGTGCTTATGGGGCAGTTCTGGCCCCTCACGGGACCTCCTGGGGGTGTGCACTAGGTACTGTGTGACTGGCACTAGGATTATTTTTAGTTGCAGATCCTTTAGGTACTGTAGATTGTGGGGTGGCACTGCAATGGATTGGCATGTCCAGGGATGCTCAGTGGGATTGAGATCTGGGGATTTTGGAGGCCGGATCAACAACCTTGAACTCTTTTCCTGATAAGCAGACTGTGATGCAATGGGTGTTTATTTCTATCCTGGCGAACATTGACTTTTTTTCTGATTTGTGCTGCACTGGCTTGGGTGCCCATGAGTGCCCATCAGTTTTCTTGATGTATATTTGCTAATGAATGGTATGAGTAACCTACAGTGTCAGTGGTCAAGTGGTCATAAAGTTATAGCTAATCGGTGTGTTTATATATATATAAAATACACACACACACACACACACACACACACACACACACCCACGCCGAATTAACAAATTCCTTCCCTTGATCAGTGAGGATTCTTTTTGGAACCTCAGACTGGTCAAAGAAATGAAGGATGCACGCTGCAACTTCTTCTGCTCGTTTTGAGCTTAAGCTGTAAGCTTGTGGCCATTTAGTCAAATAATCGACCATCACATAAATGTACTTGCACCCACTCTTGTGACCGTCAGTGGCCCTATTAGGTCCATGCCTACCAACTCAAACAGGTCTTTCACCTAAAAAGAACAGTTTTGTGACTTTCATATGATATATGCAGATTTTATTATATAAGGTTTTTTTTTCTGCCTACACAAGAAGTTATACAACAGATTGAAATAAAATTTAAGAAAATAAATCAAATTTATTAATAAATGCTAAAATATGTTTATAGGAGTGTACTTCACTTCCTGTTTTATAATCCGCTGTGCAGCCTGAGAGGGTAAACATTCGGACACCTGTATTAAAAAATATAATCAATTTGTTTATCAGCATTAAACAAATAAGAGTTACAGTGATAACTAATGTGTAACTAATGTTGTAATGTGAAAGTACACAGCCAAAATGTGTTGAGATTTCTTTAAAGTAACAGAAACAATCTTCTTTGGATATTTACCCATTTGTTGATGTCATCGGTCATACCAGGCCAAAAAACGCTTTTTGCAATTGCATCTCTTGTTTTCTTCTGACCTGTGTGGGCTCCCAACGGACTTGAATGAAAGTCTTTAAAAATTTAACTGGCTTCTTCAGCTCCACAGACCACTTTAGTTTAGTCTGGCTTTATTTTCCCCCTTAGTGCCACCTACCTTGAATAACACGTCTCCTGTCATAAAATTAATAAATGTTTAGTGCCACCTTTACTGGAGTAAGACACACAATGCTCTGTAGTGAATTACTACTAATTCTGTAAACATAAATTTTAAAACATGTCTAGATGGTCTATATGATATAAAGTTGTAAAATATGTACTTTAATTTAAAAATGTAATTTGTCAAACGGAAAGCAATGTGCAAGCACTACTGGCAGAAGGCATTAACTGATGAGGTTTATTCTGACAAATCAAATAGCAGGAACAAATATTTTATTATTTATTCCCTAATTATGCATGACCATTTCATGTCAGTGGTTGTCCACCTATTCCAATTAATACACAACTTTTTTTTATTAGTTTTTGTTAATTAGCCACGCTGCATCATGCTGAACCGACGATTGCGAGTTGAATTTACCTTCAAGAAGAAAGCGAAAAGCTGTACATCTCAACTCCCTTTTTTCTGACTTTTAAAAAGCCCTCAGGGTATTTATTATGGCTTTTTTAGGCCACAATGTTTTTATAAAGTGCAGCGCTTTAAAATTTTTGTTCCACTTGTAAGCTATTAGAAAAGCTCCACTTTGGCTACGTCATCTACCGCGCCCCTTAATTGGTTAGCAGATTGTCTCAGTGATGAATTTGGACATTTCATGTCGATGGTATGCCAATATATATATATATATAACAGAGGATAATTATATATATATAAATATATATATATATAATAGAGAGAGAGAGAGAAGTGGCTTCTTTGCTGCCCTTCTTGACACCAGGCCATCTTCCAAGAGTCTTCGCCTCACTGTGCGTGCAGATGTGCTCACACCTGCCTGCTGCCATTCCTGAGCAAGCTCTGCACTGGTGGCACTCCGATCCCGCAGCTGAATCCTCTTTAGGAGACGATCCTGGCGCTTGCTACACTTTCTTGTATGCCCTGAAGCTTTTTTAACAAGAATTGAACCTCTTTCCTTGAAGTTCTTGATGATCCTATAAAATTGTTGATTTAGGTGCAATCTTACAATATCCTTGCCTGTGAAGCCATTTTTATGTAATGCAATGATGGCTGCACGCATTTCTTTGCAGGTTAACAATGAAAGAACAATGATTTCAAGCATCACCCTCCTTTTAACATGTCAAGTCTGCCATTCTAACCCAATCAGCCTGACATAATGATCTCCAGCCTTGTGCTCGTCAACATTCTCACCTGAGTTAACAAGACGATTACTGAAATGATCTCAGCAGCTCCTTTAATGACAGCAATGAAATGCAGTGGAAAGTTTTTTTTGCAGTGGTAAGTTAATTTTCATGGCAAAGGACTATGCAATTCATCTGATCACTCTTCATAACATTCTGGAGTAGATGTAAATTGCTATTATAAAAACTTATGCAACAACTTTTCCAATTTCCAATATTTATGTAATACTCAAAACTTTTGGCCATAGGAATAGCGTTCCTTGAATCCACAAAAAAAAAGCAAGGATGCTTGCTTCAATGTTGCCACCCCTCATAATTTTAATGCCACCCCATGAATAATTTTCTAGAGCCGTCCCTGTATCTAATGCTTTTTATATTGTTTAAGATAAGTCACCCAAAATCACATGTAAGCCTATGTACAGCATATGCCCTGTACATTATGTTTCAGATCTTTCTGAATCAAAAGAAAGATGGTACTATAACGATGCGGTTAACGTGAGGTGCAGAACCGCGCATAAATTGTTCAAAACGGGCAGATACGCAGATTGCTACAATGCCGCAATCATAGTATGTGGACCACGAGATGTGGCCCTAATACCATGTGCCGGTGCTACCTAAATGATCGCAAGAAGTGCGGAGACATCAGGACACTTAAATAAAAACATGCCGCCAGGTGAGAAACTCTCTCTCTTTCTCTCCAATAAATCCCTGGTAAGGGCATAGGATATAGTTCTGACAGGATATGGTTTTTGTTTTAGTTTCAAGAGCTCCGTCCATTCTCGTGTAGATGGCAGAGCTCTGTTTATTTTGAGTTTTTCAGTTTTCTTTTATTTCTTTTTAAGTTCTTTAATTAATAATCCAACGCTATATCCAAACGGTCTTCCCGTCCGTATCATAAGCACTCTCACGGCCTTCTATTTCATTGACCCCACTCTTAAACCCTGCATTAGGGCTCTTGCACATCTCGTGGTACACATACTATTAAAGCCCTGAAAATCCTCAAAAATCACATCATCGATAACACTCACTGAGACTCCATCTCACTGATGGACCCTCGGTAGTTTGCATATCGCACAGGCAGGGACATGGACAATGCAGGAGTATTCATCGTAGACAGCATTCACAATATATGGAAATCTGTTTGCAAAATTTTCATCAGCTTGTAACACTTTAAAGCATCATATTCTGGTCCGGAAATTCTCCGGCCATTGTCACTTGGTCGCCCAGAGTGAATGGCTTATTAGATATGATACGTTTCATCGAGGTAGTTCTGGTTACTTACTGATGTCCATTGCTCTCCAGTAAATATAATAAAAGTAGCTTCTGCAGACTGCTTCACTTCCATAACCTTATTCAGTGTCTTACATTTAATGTATTCTTGTAAAAAATAGTTACCATTAATCCCAAAGGTCCCACACTCTCAGATATATCAACAACATGAGCAAATGCATCCACTGTGAGAAGGTTTTAACTACTTTTAAAAAGTGTCAAACAGACTGTAAAACAGCTCAGATTATTACTTCTTCCTGCCAGCAGAGGTTTCCATTTCCAGGTCACAGTATCCTGTGTAGGCAGCATGGTGGTGGTGTAGTAGTCAGCACTGTGGCCTCACACCTTCAGGGTTGAGGATTCGATTCGTGTGTGTGCGGAGTTTGCATGTGTGGTGGGTTCCCACTGAGTACTCTGAAGTAAAAATCTAGGTAAAAGGTTTTGATTGATTTGCTTAGCAAAAAAAGAAAACTGTAATAATAATAATAATAATAGTAATAATAATAATAATAATAGTAATATTATTATTTTGGATCACCTTTGATTCCGGTACACATGGCAACCTTATTCAATGTCACATTTTTTTTTTCCATTCTGATTATTTTCAAAAACTTTTGTATTGTATTAATCACAGGGATTTGATGGGTCTGCACTATTCTTTACTATTCTCCTATAGCATGTGTTAATTCTATTATATACTATTGTGTTCAATTCCCTTATTTCTGTCATTTTCCTTAGTTGTTTTCTTTGCTTGATGAAGGGCAATAATGTGACGTTTTTGAAACACAGTGACACACCGTTTCCACATTCACAGAATATGTCTTCCAACATGGTTATTTAAGAAATGAGAAGTTACTCACTGCCACGATTCGGTTTAAAAGAATTGTGATCATACAATGTTTTGTCACCCTCAAGGACAAAACAAACTGCACCCTCAAGGAAGAGTAACATTTGGTATTAAAAAGTTAATGGAATTTATGGAACTTGGAAAGTCACCAAAATCTCTCTTGTTAGCAGATACAGTATTTTTTTTCAGTTTGTGCTGTAGATGGACGAGACCGGAGAAGCTGAAACAAGTTTAGATGGAACGATCCCATCAGCAGTAGACTGGCGATGACATGCAGCTGAAAGGCATTAGTTTATAGTATTACATTACACAAAGTTAAACCCAAAACATAAATTGTCGATTTCGTATATTTTGTATGTATGTGTATAAAACTGAGACATTGATAATAAATCTCAAAGAACAAAGCAGTGCCGGTTAATAAGCCAAAGAGGATACCAACAACTACATAATGCACAGCGCAACCTGTAAAGACATTTGTAACAGAAAATAGTTAATGGCATACAATACATATAGCTTTTTAGCAACACACACACACACACACACACACACACACACACACACACACACATTTTGATGTCTATTTTACAGTGAAACTATTCTAAAATATTTTATCTTAAAAAGAAAAAAGGCAAATAACTACTCATCCTCAGCTGCTCTGGTTCATGGTTAGGATCGGAGCATTGCTAGACATAAAGCTCGGTTCTGGCACAGGCCTCATGTTACTCATTTCACACATTTTCTTTCCTTGAATCTGTGTTGCAAGTATGGAATGTGTTAATGTGTAAACTTTCATTTAAACTGCTGACAAAATCCATGATGGGTGTTTTCATGAATGTATATTGCCCCAAAATGTTTTTATTAATTTTATGATTAATAAAAACATTATCTAGGAAAAAGAACATTCAAAACAAACAAGTAATTTCTGAGTCAGTATGTACAGTATATGTTGCTTTTAAGTTAGTTGATTTGTTTAACCATCTGATTTGCAGGCAAACTGTGGCATTTTCCCACTAGGTTTGAAGTATTTTAACATGAATGTACATTGTCATAAGTTATAAGCCAGATACATAAAAGTCCTTTTGCTTTTCACCACTTGTTCCCGATGTTTGTTTGGCCCTTAATAGAACTTAGTTCTGGACTGTTAAACATTTGTTTGAGAATCCCTGTATTAGAATGTCCAAGCAGGGACATGGATGATAGTCAACACAACATTATGCTTGTTTGCTGATTCCAGCTATTCAATTTAATAAAATTTTATTTCCTAATCATCTACTTTCCAATTACTAGCCTTGGGCAATATAATAAATGTATATTATATTCATGTTATGTCATAACTTTCAGTAATATTTGAGTCAGTCAGTGTTTTAGAAGCACTAACAACACTTATTATACTGTATATATTATATATTAGATATGTACTCTCATTCTCATTTTTACAGAGGCCACACATTGTTTTCCTAGCAAACTTCAGCAAAACACCACATTGTGTTACAGTAGAGCATAATGCCTTGGTTTATTGTGTTTTACATTTTGATCTATATTCATTTGAGTCCTCCTTTTTTTTTTTGCATTATTTTTATTAATTTGTGTTGCCCAGTTTATGAATACTTTTATGATAGTTTATTCTATTTGTCAGGTGGAATGTTGCTCTTTGTAAAATAGCATTTCTATAACAGCCAAGATGTTTTAGAAAAAAAGAGAACATAATACAAGTCTTTTTTTTTCAGGGATATAAAAGGTCTGGGAGGTAGGTTGTAGGTTTTTTGTACTTTTATTTATTCACGAAAAGTCCCTAGATTTACAAGTAAGTTCTTGGATAGCATATGTAACAGTCTAGGCGTAAAAACTAAAGGTAATCTGTAACATGGGATGAAGGAATTTAATTTTAATTTTTAAAGATCTTTTATATACATATGTAGTACATACGTATGGCAACATCTATGCAGATTAAAATATAAAAATGTTACAACCTGTACTTACTTAAGTATAGGTTAATAATAAGGAATGTATATCTTAAGAAAATGGTAACATTTTATATCCTTACCAAAATGTAATTGCTGATAATGTAAAACAAATTCCTTTTTTTCTTTTCTTTTTAAAAAAAAAAAATTATTTATTGATAATTTACAAAAAGCATTTGGCTATCAGGTTTGCTTACCCTTTCTGCCTACCTTCTATGATAAATCAGTTTAAAGAAATCAAAGACATAACTTTGATTCATTTTAGTCAGCTATTGAGTTAAATAGCAGCATTGATAGTTTAAGTGTCTAAAACTGTACACTGCAAAATTCCCAGTGTTGATTTAACACCCCAAGTGTTTATATATGACATAATGGTCACGAATGTACTCTGAAAGTGTTAAATCAACACTCTGGGTGTTAATTCAAGACTAAGGATTTTGCTGACATGAAAGGAGCAATAATATCATTTTTAAAAAATTGCCAGAATATTATTGTTGTGAATTTGATTTGTGTATTAGGCACGTTTTGTCAAGCAGCATATTAACCAAGCATAAAGTAAGAATAAAAAGTCTGTGTTTGTAGTAGAACAAAAAAGAAGCGCTAGAAAAATGCACAAGATCTTCACTGAAAGCATCCTTTACCACAAAGTTTCCTTTTGAGTGCAGTACTTCATATATGTCTAATAGGTCTGTCACTCTTGCACGCACACACACACACACACACACACACACGCGCGCGCACGTTCGTACCATGCTTACACGCACATTACAAAAGTTCTTTCTATACCTTTTGTTAAAGAATATAATTTGGCTTTATGAAATGGCAATTTTGGTGTTTATAAATTTGAGTTATAAATTAATTTCAAATAATAATAAAATTACTAATTAACAGATGTACCAGTATTTAAAGTTAAGAATGACACAATTTTTAAGCACACATACGCATGATCAAAAAATATATTTATTTATAATTATTTATTATTTTGTTGAGTTAGTGGGGAAATGGCATTTCAGAATACAATACATGAAACACAGCCACAGCATATCATTACAGTGTATTGGAATGTCAGGTAAAACTAACAAAGTTTTTCATAATGAAACACTCATCTGGTGAATATACATACTGTATACTGCAGGGGTGCCGGCAGCCATAGTCCTGTATGTTTTTTTTTTTTAAATGATTTTGGTCAGATTTTATGTCAGTGGTCCCTGGCGAGTTTTTCACAAAAGTGACTTGTACACAGTGAAGATTCTGTCAAGAGCAACAATAGCAGTTGTAGAGTCTGGCCTTTGAAATGCATGTGGTAGTGTTTATGGTGGTATATCTGTAATGTTAAAAAAAAAAAAAAAAGCAAGGAAGGGGAAAAAAGAAAAACTGAATATTTTTTTTTCTTTTTTCACTGACTGATTAGTCATATATGTGCATGTGTTGCATGTAGACATTATGAAGTTATGTAATAAAAGTGGTTCTTGAGTGTATAATGAAATATAATCCTGCTGGTGTCCCTGATATACAGTACAGTACTGTATAGAGAATGTGAATGACCTGCAGTGTGGCCTGTGTGGTAAAATGCCCAGTAACTGGGTAGAAACATGAGTTATTATTTAAAAAAAAATTGTGCAGACCAGGTAATGAAAGGAAAGGGTTACACACGTGGACAAAATTGTTGGTACCCTCCGGTCAATGAAAGAAAAACTCACAATGGTCGCATAAATAACTTTAATATGACAAACGTAATAATTAAAAACAATTCTATGAATGTTAACCAATGAAAGTTGACTCTGTTATGTTCTGGGGCTGCTTTGCTGCATCTGGCACAGGGTGTCTTGAATCTGTGCAGGGTACAATGAAATCTCAAGACTATCAAGGGATTCTAGAGAGAAATGTGCTGGCCAGTGTCAGAAAGCTGGGTCTCAGTCGCAGGTCATGGGTCTTGCAACAGGACAATGACCCAAAACACACAGCTAAAAACACCCAAGAATGGCTAAGAGGAAAACATTGGACTATTCTAAAGTGGCCTTCTATGAGCCCTGACCTTAATCCTATTGAGCATCTTTGGAAGGAGCTGAAACATGCTGTCTGGAAAAGGCACCCTTCAAATCGGAAACAACTGGAGCAGCTTGCTCATGAGGAGTGAGGAGGCCAAAATACCTGCAGAGAGGTGCAGAAGTCTCATTGACAGTTACAGGAATCGTTTGATTGCAGTGATTGCCTCGAAAGGTTGTGCAACAAACTATTAAGTTAGGGGTACCATCATTTTTGTCCAGGCCTGTTCCATGAGTTCATTTTTTTAAATAATTCCGTTGAAGCATGGTTGAAAAGCAATGTCTGACTTTCATTGGTTAACAGTCATTGAATTCTTATTTATTATTACTTTTGTCAGATTAAAGTTATTTCTGTGACCATTGTGAGTTTTTCTTTCATTGACCGAAGGGTACCAACAATTTTGTCCATGTGTGTAAATAGCTCATTATTTAATTAATGTTCTTTAGCTAGTGATTGGAAATCAGTCAGATAAGTTTGTGTCAGCACTGTATACAGTAAATTAAGGATAATTTCTATTCTATAATGTATTTATTCTTTAGAATATAAAATAAAATAATGTATTTCTACAGTACAGTGCCTTATCATAGTTAAATAAGTAGTTAAGTTGGGTACAGGGCTACTCCAGACCGAAAATGAAAGGTTTCAACTGAAACCTGCAAAAGCTCTACAAGCCTTGATTTAATTATTAAATACTTGTATTATTGTATAATTTGTATTACAATTTTTTTGTGTGGAAGTGAAAGTAGGTTGAAATTTTTATTTGAATGCTAAAATTAAATGTATGATTACTTAAACTATTTCTGGATATTTTCTTACACCTAAAATTGTCTTTGTCCGATACTTTTGCTTTCTTTCTTGAAACAAGTGAAATGTTCAGAAATGGCCCAAAGGCTTAGGAATTTTTGTTAGTTAAATCTAATACTAGAAAAAAGAATTTATTGTTTAAATTATATAAAAATCATATATTTATGCATGTTTTGGAAGCAAGTGTCAGAGATTTAATTCTGTTGCAGGCAGACAGGAAGGCACTGGAAGAAACACAGCAGTGGGGTGAGGTCGGAAAATGTCGAAAGTACCTGCAGTAAAAGGCCTATACCTGGGGTGAGCTGCCCTAGTGAAAAACAAACAAACATGCATTTCATGTAATATAAATATATTCCAATCTTCTATAATACATTGAAAATATACAAATAATATATAATTGTATATAAAATAAAATATAATCAGTTAATATATAAAATGTATACTAACATAAATAATTTTATTATTGTACACTTCCCAAAAATATGTTACAGAATGTAAGGGAAAAATACTATACTAATACTATTCTATTCTATACTATACTATACTATACTATACTATACTAATACTATAATATATAGTATAATCTCCTTTTGAATTATCATTTGTTTAAAGATGTCTTAAATTACGAAACTGTCTCTTGTTTCATTTAATATTGTTTTACTCACTTATTACTCATCTGTTAGGGAAAAATGTTGATATCTATGATCTCCTCTTGTTTTTTGTGATATTTTCTGTTGAGCGGAACACTCTGTCCTCATGTGAGAAGGATATTCGCTGTGTGCGAGGACGAAAACAGGGAGTCAAGAAGTCAAGAGCATGCACACTCTGTTCCTATTTCTCCGTCCTTCTTGGTTTTTCTTCGGCCTTCTCAGTTTTTTATTTTGTAAACTGCATAGCAAACTGTCATAATATTTTCTCTTGTTTGTCCTTGATAAGCCTCCCATCCTGTGCTTTGCCCGCCCAGGAGGGTGTGTAATTACTATACATGTGTGTGCTTTGCTAAAAAAATTCAGACTTGTGAAAGAGCAGTCATCAGTGTGTTTGGTTGCTCTTTGACTCGTCTCCTGGCCAGAGGTGTGTTGCAGACGGACCGGCTTGCTTGCATTCAGATCGATCGGGGATCGAAGGGAAAAGCCCCAACACAGAAAAATATACTGTAAGTAAAAGCAAAGTGTAATTTCCAAATAATATGAGGATCCAGGTTTGAGCCCAGCCGTTGGTGGTTGCAATATTACCTAGCAACTGCATGCAGTGCTGAAAGCTTTGTGCGGATTGGATTTTCCACTATGTGGACCCCTTGACAGGCTTGGCTCAGAGATGGAGAATATATCAGTTGCCTGAACACTTCACTCACACACTTACATTACACCAACATACGTAGACAATCTGAGCTCCTCTCATGTCAGCAGGAATTTCAGCAAAAACAGAGACGGGTCTGACAGCCACACATTGTATCTTCAGCCGTCTCCAACCCTTAATGTACTGCTGCTGGGTGACTCACTCAACCCTGAGCAAGCTCATCCTGGATAATATTTCCTCCAGTGCCCTTAGGGAAAGGCAGAAGTTAATTTATTATTATTTTTTTTATCTGAAGTTATTTCAATATGATTAAATAATTTAGCCATATTTTATGTACATTTATGTACATTAGTAACTGTTTATTTGTTTCATAAATAACATTTTGCCTCACTTCTGGTATTTATTTAAATTCAGAAAAGCTATTACCACAGCTATATACAGTAGCTATTATCATTGCAGTAAGCTTTTTTCTTCTTTTTTTTTCAAACCATGTATGTTTTTTATATACAATATAGGATTACAGTAAACACAAATCAGCACGTTTTAACATTTTGCATGGGTTGAGATTTGTTTAATTGTAACTACATTATAAACTTTGGACTTTGACTATAGACTGCTGTTATTGCCATTTCTGATCAACTGCTCTTACACTCGAACCCATCTTACACTCTCTGGTCTATTAACAATATGAGCGAATACAACGATTCTGAGAACAAGTGTTGTGAAGCATTCACCATTTCTGTGTCACAGTATCCTGTATAGGCAGCATGATGGTGTAGTGGTTAGCACTGTGGCCTCACACCTCCAGGGTTGAGGGTTTGATTCTTGCTTGTGTGTAGTGTTTCGTTATCTCCATATGTGTGGCAGTTTCACCTTATGAGCTCTGGGTTCCTTCCACAGTCCAAAGACTGTAGTTTGTGATTTGAGAAGTTTGCCGATTTTATAGATGGCTTAAAAGTCAAATGGTGGTCAAATAATTGATTGTGTGTTTTTTTTTTTGTTTTGTTTGTTTTTGTTTAATTTTTCATTTGGCTATGTGCATGTGTTTTGTTTATATATTATGCTTTGAGTTTTAGCAAGTGATTTAAAACTTCTAATTCTATGTCATAAGACATACTGTCGGCTTCCTTTCATGCAAGCCGTACAACAAGTAAATTCTGAAAATAGTAGAACCCTTGAGTTTCTACAAGATCACATTGATCTTGGAAAACTCAGATTACAAATTATTCTTGATTCATGTTTACCTTAATGCCATTGTGTACAGTATACTCAACATGGTCTATGTTTGTTTTTTTCCGAGGAAGGTGGGTGGGAAGGAATATGTTCAATGACAATATGTGTCTTTTAATGTGTGGATGTGGATTATCATTGGAAGAGAGAGGTTCAATCCTGTTCTTGTATTTAGCCATCATATAAGCTTATAATTAGTTCTGAATGTCAAAATGTGCTATTTTAAAAATATCTAAATACTGTGTAAACATAAATGCATTTTTCATAATATAACATGGCTTCAACTTTTTACTCAGGAATAAGCTATTGCCAGGTCATGTGATTTTTATAGGTTAAATTAAAAACAGTTTTGCATATTTGTGAATGGCAATAATACACCTTTGGATCACCTTTAGCTTTAAGTATGGCACAGGGCATTGTTTTAAAAACCTTATTCAATGTGAAGAAATTAAAAGAAGAAAACAATTTTGAGGATAGATATTGTGTGTTAGATACGTTGGGGCTATTCTATAGGATGTTAATTAAAGGTTTGAAACCGGATTGACTTGGGTTAACTTTGAAGGAACATTAAATCACTGATGTAACTGGCTTGAAAGAAGTCAACTGTGAGTTCATTGTCTGGAGTGTAGCTGTGGATGTAACTGTACTGTTGTGACCTGAGGTTAGTAAGTGTGATCCCAGTAAACAAGCGAAAGGTTAACAGATTAGAATCAGATTGAGAGTGTTTCTCACATGTTAAGCACTTTATTATAGACTTCCAGGCAGAAAATCATAAAATCACAAACTAAACTCAATGTGGATAAACACTCAAAAAACAAGAATACAGCCAGACTCAGGATAGAAAATCAGCAGATCTACAATGATCATAATTTACACAGTCACAAGGTGGTAAGACTTTGCAGTTGTTAACTTTATAAATAGGTACAGTATACTGCAATCTACAGTAGAAGGGGCTGGCAGTGGTTGCACCAGAATTTGGGAGCTTGAGACCCCTGGTGGCAGGAAGGAGCTGGTGTCTATCTGGTGTTACATAATACAGTGGAACCTTGGATTGCGAGTAATGTGGTTTACAAGTGTTCCGCAAACCGAGCAAAGATTTTTAATACATTTTTAATCAGAAACCGAGCAAGTATTAGTTTACGAGCGCCGAGTATCATGTATCAGGCATGCAACTCTTATTTTGACACAGAGCGGCAAGCGATTACAACTGAGCCAATGATTTTTCTCTCTCTTGCGCTGTGAGAATTATGGGTAATCGTCTCCCCTGCTGCGTCTCCTGTGTCAAAATAAGAGTCCTCTGCTGCGTCTTAGTGCTCGTCTCCCTCTCTCTTCTGTGTGCGCGCACGTAATTTGACACTGTGCCCCACACACACCGACACACACACACTTTTTACACACACACACTTACTTTGTGTGTGCATGTGCGTAATTTGATTCTTTTCAAAGGTAAGGTGCTGGTTCATTTATTTTACATTTTTTAACTTTACAGCAGTGATTCCGTTAGTATGCTCACACGAGTATCATTAGAGAGATTTATTTTTTTGCCCGTTAAAACAGTGGTTGCATTGTGTATGTTAGTTGTGAAACTTAAAAAACGAGGTGTGGGAGGGAGAAGGAGTTTTACTGTTTAAGACGAGGTGAGGGGCTAATTCCACACACACACACACACACACACACACACACACATTTTTACTTTATATGTTGTAGTAATTATTTTTATGTATTTATTGTTTTGGGCTGTAGAACGAATAATTTGAGTTTTCATTATTTCTTATGGGAAAAGTCTCTTTGTTTTTTTGGAATACGAGCCCGCTTCTGGAACGAATTATGCTCGTAATTCAAGGTTCCACTGTATTATTGACACTTCTAAAGTTCATAAAAACCTCTTTCATGATAGCTGATACTGTAGTTTTAGTTCTTGCTGTTAATGAATGAGACCTGAGAGGGTGAAACAAGTTCAGATGTAACAATCTTATCAGTACCTGGTTGGCGACGACGTGCAGCTGAAAGGCAACAACAGCCAATAGTTTATAATATACAGTTCAATGCACACAGAACATTATTGGAAACATGAATTGTTGATTATATATTGTATACATAAACACAGACTTACTGAGACATTGATAGTAGACCTCGATGAACAAAGAAGTACCAATTAATAAGACAAATAAAATCCCAACAACTATATAACGCACAACACATCCTGTAAAGAAAAAAGTATAAGGACAGAGTTAAATAGCAAAAATGTAATTTGCTTTTAAGCCAGACTACACCATTTAAAAAGATTATTGCTGAATCAATTCTGAAAGTTTTAACTTATTATTTAACTACTCTTCCTCAGCTGCTCTGGTTCACAGTTGGGATCGGGGCATTGCTAGACATAAAGCTCTACTGTGACACAGGCCTCATGTCAATAACTTCAAACTTTTTTTTTCTCCTTGCATCTATGTTTTACGGCGCCAATAAAGGAACCAGTGGGGGGGGG
>QMIH01000070.1:16299-31299 GCA_003987875.1 Clarias batrachus
GGTGACGGAAAAATAAATTGGGGGATTGGGGGACATGGAAAGAGAAAAAACACGAGACTACGTGACTCATACTTCCGGCTCAATCTTCCAGCGCCCAAATACAGAAAGGACAAGCTCCGACTACGGACTGAATGTCTTTTATATTTTAAGCCAAGCTCAGCTAGTCAGAATTCATCTCAGTAATTCTGTCCATGCCTGTTTAACAACAAATGTGTAAGTGCATTGCTGCCACCTGCTAGATTAAATCGGTAATGTGGAAGAGTCGAGGTTCGCGAGATCTTGCGAAAAAAAAAAGTTCTCTTGAATTGTTTTACCAGGCGTAATTTTTTCTTGTCCATAGCCTGTTAGGCTATTTTTTAGGTTCGTCATTTTTTTCACAGTGGAATTTTCCCCCCTCCAACGTTATTTTTTTTCTCCCCACCCATGTTCCATTAGGGGCTCAGTAAACATTGCATGTATAAAATGCGCTAATGTGTATTTAACAGAAAATTGAAATTATGAGGTGATCATGGGAAGAAGTCATCTTTATTTCTCATTCTCACTGATATTGTAATATCTACTTATGATATGACAACCATCGTACACAAATATACTTTTAAAATAAAAATATTAATCTTAAGCAAAACATTATAATGTCCAAACAGGTAAATGGATGCAAGGTGTTGCTTGGAAAACCAGATTTTGCTGATTTACTAATTAAAAACTAACACTGAACTTTGTAACTCTGTTAAAACCAAAATGCACCAGTTATTTTTGTGATCTTAAGAACATTTAGGTTTTACATTTATACATTTCCATTTTAGATTCATATTAAGCATTTTTATTTACATTTAACATTTGTATTTACTTTACTTTATTACTTAATTGTTGTTTACTTATATAAAAATTTACAACTAAAGTTAAATATGAGTTACTGGTTTAATGTTTAAAAAAATAGGATTCAACATATTACACTTAATGTGTGAACAAATATTTAAGAAATATTTTAATAAACAAAGTCTCCCTGCTTGGTCTAGTCATATGTCCTCTTATCTGGTCTTGCTTAATAAAAAAACAGTGTCTACGTTAGAGAGTTGATAAAAAAGCTCACCTGAGTTTGATATCTGAAGTGTGATGTTCTTGCTGAGTGTGCGGTTGTGTGAGTAACTGGCTTGACACATGAGCGTTTCTTCTTCTGTCCAGTTTGGCTTACAGAGCATCAGAGTGCTCTTCATACTGGTGGTCTCGAGATGGTGAAGAAGTTGTGTTGCTCTGGTCCATGTGAAGTTCACCTGCTGTGGACTCAAACCCGTCAGAGAGCAGATCAACTCCACACAGGAGGAATTAATGTTTATCAGCTGCAGGTTAAGAGATGGAAGAACTGCAGCAGAGGAGAACACTGAAATCAGAAAGTCATGAACATTTCCTAAAGAAACCTATCCAATACAGTAAATGGTTACTGAGATGAACACTGTATTACATTTAGTAAATTGAGCGATACAAAACTGTTAGAGAGCAAATAAAGAGTAACAGAAGATTAGAATCATTATTACCTTTAAGTCTCAGAGTTAAAGATCTCTCTTCTGCTGGTGGTGGTATTAATCTGGTCATCACACAGTTATAAACACCAGCGTCACTGCTTTCAACACCTGTTATATTCAGTCCTAAAGGTTCTGTATTTAGTTTAAACCGAGGTCTGCAGTTATGGTCAAGAATTTTATTACTTTGAATATTGCCGTCACATACATTTGTATTAGTTCCATCTTTTAGCCACTTTACAATTAATCTGTGACTGTAATTGAACTGTGAAGGACACGGTAGAAAGGCAGCATCTCCACTAGACACTGTAACATCTTCTGCACCTGCAGAGTGAAAGAGTTGATTAGTATAGAGCAAAATACTGACATGAAGAAATGCATAATGAACTTATAACTGATTTATAACACAAATAACCACTCCCCAGCTACTAGACCAGGCAACATGACAAAACGATATTACTATTGTCCTAAATTATGTCATGGTGACCTTTTTCTGAAGAAAAGCAAGCACTGTTTCAAGAACAAGTTCAGAAACAAGTTATTGGATATTAAAAAGCTCTTGTGTATAAGTGATGAAATTCTTATTTTTTTTAACGTTCCCTAGCAACATCAGCAAAACTGAATAAATTTATAGTAGATCATAACGCCTTGACGTATTGTCATGAAACGTTTACACTAATCACTCAACATTATTGATTAAAGTCCATGATATTCACTGAAAACATTTATCTTTAAATTCTTGAGTACAGAATTTAAATAGATGACCTGAATACCAAATAAAAAATATTTTTTTATTACTCTGAAACAAAATATGAAATTAAAAACAAAACTAGTGAGCTCTAAATCACATCAGCTCACTTTGATAATTTAAGGTGAAACACTGTTTCCCCTAAACATTAAATGCATCATAACTAATAAACAAGTTAATAAACAACACTCAGAAGACCTGAAAAAACGAATTGTTGCTTTACATAAAGATGGCCTAGGCTATAAGAAGATAGTCAACACTCTGCAACTGTGCTGCAGCACAGTGGCCAAGACCATCCAGCGCTTTAAGAGGACAGGTTCTTCTCAGGCCTCGCCATGGTCGGCCAAAGAAGCTGAGTGCACGTTCTCAGCGTGAGATCCAAAGATTGGCTTTGGAAAACAGACGGATGAGTGCGTCCAGCATTGCTGCAGAGATTGAAGGTATGGGAGGTCAGGCTGTCAGTGCTCAGACTGTACGCCGCACACTGCATCAAACTGCTCTGCATGGTTGTCGTCCTAGAAGAAAGCCTCTTCTGAAGATAATGCACAAGAAAGCTTTCAAACAATTTGCTGCAGACATGCAAACTAAGGACCAGGATTACTGGAATCACGTCCTGTGGTCTGATGGGACCAAGATAAACCTATTTGGTTCAGATGGTGTCAAGTGTGTCTTGCCTACCGTCAAACATGGTGGTGGGAGTGTTATGATCTGTGGCTGCATGAGTGCTGCTGGCATTGGGGAGCTACAGCTCATTGAGGGAAACATGAATTCTAACATGTACTGTGACATACTGAAGCAGAGCATGATCCCCTCCCTCTGGAAACTGGGATGCAGAGCAGTGTTCCACCATGATAATTAAATTAAACACACCTCCAAGATGACCACTGGCTTGCTAAAGAGGCTGAGGGTAAAGGTGATGGACTGGCCAAGACCTAAACCCCATAGAACACCTCTGTGGCATCCTGAAAAGGAAGCTGGAGGAGCACAAGATGACACTTGACTGGGAGCCACCACCTCTGTGATGTTGGGATGGAGGAGTGGAAGAGGATTCCAGTGGCAAAATGTTAAGCTCTGGTGAACTCCATGGCCAAGAGAATTCAAGCCGTGCTGGAAAATGATGGTGGCCATAGAAAAATATTCCACTTAGGGGTGTACTCACTTTTGTTGCCAGAGATTCAGCTATCACTGGCTGTATTTTTTATTATTTTGAGGGGACAATACATTTACGCTGACGACTTTTCATTGTGTGCAAGAGTTATTTATGCAGTGTTGTCCTATGAAAAGATATAACTAAATATTTGCAAAGATGTGAGGGGTGTACTCACTTTTGTGACATACTGTACACAGGTGTTGCTGTATGTACTGTAATACTATCTGGCTTCAAAAGTAATAAAGAAATGCCATCCTATGTTAAAGTTTACCTTCAGTTTTACACGCCTAGTCTTTATACATTTCATTAATACTGTAGATACCACACAAAAACACACATGCAAGCACAGTATATACCAACACTTATCATCTGCCTAAAGGAGAGATTTGTTCGTTACATACTACTGCATTATTATAGCATGTTGTCAGGTAATTATTTATTTTACCATTTAAGTGCATTTTTATATAAACAACAAAAATTATTTCGTTTTGCAAAGTACGGTAGTCATTATTTGATTTTTTTTAAAAATGTGCATTAGGAGTCTCTCTTAAATTTAATTGCAGATAAAAAAATATATAAAACTTATTTTTTTAATTCAATTAAAACATTTGGTTATCAGGAGATTATTGCTGACCGTTTCTGCCTACCTTCAATTATATCTTGAAATATATATTGAAATCAATATCAGTCAGATATCCATGAAATCTTTTTATTATTATTATTATTATTATTATTATTATTATTATTATTATTATTATTATTATTATTAGGGCCCAAGCACTAGGGCACAGGGCCCTCTTGTTCTTCTAAGGATTATTATTATTATATATATATTTTTTTATTATTTTTCTTTCAATCATCCGGGCACTTTCGGGAGTCGCACACACACCACACAGCGCCCCCTAGAGAGTCTTGCATCATAGCTCAGACACACTTGCATCTATACTTATAAAACTCAACATTTAGATCTCATCAAACTGAACAAGTTTCGCGCTGCATGTCATCAGGTCTACTCAACAGGAAGTGAGTTATTTTGAGTTGTTTGCAAAACGCACCCAATGGAATTTGAAATACTCCTCTTACGGAATTTATTCAATTGGCACCAAACCAGGCAAATATGATCTAAACAAGTTGCCGATGCAAAATTGCGGAGGGCTCTTTGATATCACGAACAGTTCGGCCGTGGCGACGCTTTTAAAATTATGGCGACTAAAAATGAACAGGAAGTGGCTAATAACTTCTGTGTACAGTACATTAAATTATGTATATGAAACCTTAGAGGTGTGTGAAGAGTAGGAATCTGATCACATCATATGACAATCATGAGTCCATGTCATAGTGCCACCAACTGGCAGCAGGAAGTGTGTCACTTTTGGAAATCACTAATATTTTGGCCTTTACTTTCACCTGATTTGGTTCAAAATCAGTCAGAATAATGAAAAGACATGGGTCATTTGACACCATGAAGGATTTTTTTCTAATTTGAATCGTGTTGCTATGGGGACGATTTAACTAAAGAAAAAATCAAAGAAAATGATCCTTCTCATATCTTACTAGTGAAAGACCTACGGTTCCAAAATTCTATGAGTCTAGACTCAAAATGACTATAAGGGAGCCCTGAGAGCCTGGACCTTGGGCGTGGAACATTGTTAAATTTTAGCTGCATAACCCATATCCACTTTCACATATATGAATGAGACCCAGTATAAATTTAGATCTCATTGAGGTGAACAACTTGCATACCCCATGTCATGGAATCCGCTGAACAGGAAGTCAATTATTTGGCGTTGATTGAAAAACGCACCCATTGGAATGTGCGCTACTACTCTTACAGGATTCATCTGCACTCACATCCAGACTGTGTAACAGTTTTTACCCGCAGGCCATCCGTCTCCTCAACACAAAGAGATTGGACTGATAAACAAACACACACACGGCGTGCGCACACACACACAAATCACTCAGACAACTAAATAACATCTGGACTGAACTGATAAACACACATCCACAATCACACTGATATACATCCATCTCAATCTGTTCATACCTACCTACCTGTGCTGCTCTTCGCAATTTTTTGCACAATATTTATTTGACTGCTATTTGCACACGATACTCTTGTCAAAATATAAACTGTTTACTGCTGCTCTTCCCACTACCTCAATTCATACTTCATCAAAAAAAGGACTGTTATGTGTTATGTTGTTGTGTCTGTCATGTACCTCTTTGTTTGCACATTTGCACGTGTACTTTGTCTATTGTGTATGTTTGAATAGAAATTTTATAGTTCTTTTAGATTAACTTAAAAATGTAAAAATTTGTGTTGTAAATTTAAGTTGTTGCATGTATGTAGCACCCTTGACTTTTTTCAGCTAATTGACTTCAAAATCAGGCACAATAATTGGAAGACATCGCGGATGTCACACTGTAAAGGACTTTTTGATAAGTTGAATAGTGTTGCTATGGCAACATATCATTTTGAGTAAACATAAGATACTTATATCCAACAACTGGAAAGTCCTAATGTGCCCAAACATTTTAGGTAGAAAGAACTGGTTCTGCGTAAATTTCTTGAGTTTCATGTTTTTGTGATGCTCATACAGCTCCCAACAATTTTTCATATTTATGAGGCTTCGTCCGGGTACTCCTGTTTCCTCCCACAGTCCAAAAACATGTAGGTTAGGCTAATTGGTGTTCCCAAATTGCCCGTAGTGTGTGAATGAGTGAGTGTATGTGTGTGTGTGTGTGTGTGCCCTGCGATCGATGTCCAGGGTGTACCCTGCCATGTGCCCTAAGTCTCCTGGGATAGGCACCAGGCCCCCCATGACCCTGAATACAGAATTAAGCGGTGTAGATGATGAGTGAGGCTTCGTCTGAACTTTCTGCCCTGACTCCTGCAGTAGTAAAATATGTCCACTAGATGGAGCTATTCTGCAGTCAGGTCTTTTGCCCACTGTGCAACCAGTCTGTTGGACAAGGACACCACACCACACATTCTAAACACACACACACACACACACACACGAATATTTCTCACACGCACGCACACACATGCATGCACACACACAAACAAATACACTCATACATCACTCAAATGCACACCTACATACACACATTATAACATCACAAATTATAACACTCACACACTCACATCTGTCTCACACACCTTCACGCAGAAACACACACACCCACTAACAAGTCACATGTCTTACACATACTAACACACACATCACTAATGTTAACACACAGACACAAACACATTTACTCATCAGACACAGACTGACATATTCACTTGTCTCACACACACACACACACACACACACACACACACACACACACACACACACACACACACACACACATACACACAAATATTTAGGGCCCAAACTGACATTAGCTCAGTATAGTGTGTGACGTCTGAAAGGTCTGCGGTGCACCCGGGTGCCGATGACTTTTTCGAGGTTTTGACACACTCGAATAACACGTTGTGCGGTGCGCCCGGGGTGGGGGTCGCGCCCGTGCTTGGGCCCGTCATCGTTGCTTGCAACTATATTTTTTATTATTATTATTATTATCTTCACATGAATAGCACAGAGAAACATTTGTTATCTTTCTAAACAAAAGATACGATTTACAAATGTACTGTTTAGAAACAATGGTAGCAAGCTTTAAGCAAATCAGTTGTTTAAAACATAACTTTTACAACATAACAGAATATTTAAAACATAACTTTTATTTATTCTATTCAGCTGTTGATTTAAATATAGTAGCAGCATCTCTTGTTTAATTGTAGATAATTTAAGACATAAAGGGATAAATGAAACTGCAATAA
Organism: Clarias batrachus; assembly: GCA_003987875.1. Lineage (NCBI taxonomy): Eukaryota > Metazoa > Chordata > Actinopteri > Siluriformes > Clariidae > Clarias > Clarias batrachus. The sequence goes on from QMIH01000070.1 coordinate 23,547, forward strand.
TCTAATAAAAAATTTTGGGCAGATTATTATTGCACATTCCCCTACATACTTTATGCATGCATGTACTGTACTTCAGTATTATAACTTGACTCATCATTTAGTAATGTCGCATCTACATTCCAATTAAAAGACCATTTTTGTATACCTGAATGTGTATTAAGCATATAAGGCATAATGGCACATTAACTAAGCTAAAGTAAGAATAAAAAGTCTTACCAGTGTTTGTAAAAGAGGAAAAAAGAAGAGTTAGAAAAATGCACGAGATCTTCATGGACAACATCTTTAGCACAAAGCTCTGAACTGTTTCCTCTCAAGTGCAGGAAATATGTCTAGGTCAGGCACTTCTGCATACTGTCATGCACACTCGTAACACGTCCGGTTCTAGGACCCGGAAGTAATACGGTCGGGTTTCAGGAAGCATAAAAGGAAACAAGATGGCGCTTCACATTGCTCAGTCATTGAGTTCGCCAATGCCTTTGCTGACGCTACACCGACTATTCTGTGAGTACTCACCGATTTGGATTGCTTCTTTGATTGAGTGTGTGTTGCTAGAACGGGGGTTTATTTGTGTAGATCCTTGCTCTTCGTGAAAGAGAGTTCTTAAACTAATCGCGTGGTTATCCTGCCTACTCGCGCTGCTTCCGCGTTTGGGTTTACCATCCACGCTACACGGGCTAACTGCTAAGGCTTTTCTGTTCATCCCTCGGTTGCTCGTGACAGACTGAGCCATGAGCAGTAAACCCAGCGGAGTTTGCTCGCCTCTGTGATGTGGTTGACCAGCATGCCGAACTGATCAATAAGCTCCGTGGTGAAGTCGCGTCTCTCCAAAAGGACCTCCAAGACGTCGCAGCCTTGCGCCGCGAGGTGGCGGAGCTACGGCAGGAGAACACGACTCTCTGCGGGGTGGCTGCTCAGTCGGCTGTTGCCACGCCCGTCGCAGCGGCAGCGGCGCCGCCGCCTCCCCCCCTTTTGATGTGTTTAGAGCTCTACCGGATAAGTGGAATGGCACAGATGGGAAATGCAGTGTTTTTCTAACCGCATTGGATCTTGTGTTTGAGTTCAATTCCACCAGATACTGCACAGACCGACTGCGCGTTGCGCTTCTCGTCTCGTTGCTATCTGGGCAGGCAGCTGAGTGGGCGATGGCAGTTCTCCGATCAGATTCAGATACTGCTTATTCATATGGAGAATTCACCCATCAACTAAAGCTCACATTCRAACATCCTGCTGCTGAGGTGGAGACCGACATGAAATTGTATCATCTGCGGCAGGGAGGGTTGTCCGTGAGCCGATACGCAGCGGATTTCTGCATTCATGCCGTACAGACTGCCCTACGGACGGCCTACTACGAGGGACTGGTGTCACGTATTAAGGATGAACTCGCCGGGCAGGAGCTTCCAACCACGCTGGAGGGACTAATCCAACTTGCCCTCCGGATTGACCAGCGCCTGCTCTCCCGTCCGAGGCCAGCCCCCTGGACCCTGCCGCCCATCACACTTTCTCTCTTTCTCTCCCTCCACGCCCCAACCACCAGCTTTCAACACCACCGCCATGGCACCCGTCGGATCTCCACTTCCTGCCGTGGTTGACACAGCGGCCGGGGAACCCATGCAATTAGGACGCGCCTCCTTGAAAGCTGCACAGTGAGAACGACGCTTCAGGGAGGGACTCTGCGCCTATTGTGGGTCGATGGCGCATCATAGAGCCATATGCCCTCTTTGCCCGGGAAACGGCCAGGTCCGGTGAACCCTGGGAACAGTTCACCGGGCTCCCTCCATCTCTCCGCCACCACACCCAGCGTCTCTCGCCTCATGGATCAGGTACATCTCCAGTTTGGCCACAAACGGGTCAGAAGTACCGCGTTCATCGATTCTGGTGCTGGAGGTAACTTCATTGACTCTTCTTACGCCAAGGAACTGGGGGTGGAAGTCGAGGCGTATCTCAGCCGGTTCGGATCACCTCTGTAGATGATCGGCCCCTCTCCTCCAGTCCCATCACCTGCCAGACCCAACCGATCTCTACTCACTCTCCACCACTGAGATGCAGGCGATGGAGGAATACGTCTCCAACGCCCTCCGCCAAGGTACCATCCAGCCCTCCTCTTCGCCTGCCGTCGCGGGGTTCTTCTTTGTGAAGAAAGGGGATGGTGATTTACTCCCCTGTGTTGACTATCAGGGGCTTAACAACATTACAGTCAAGAATCGTCACCCACTGCCTCTTACCAACTCTGCCCTGGACGCCCTCTCTGGTGCCACCATTTTCACAAAGTTGGACCTCCGGAGCGCCTACAACTTCGTGCGCATCAGAGACGGTGATGAGTGGAAGACGGCCTTCATTTGGACTTTGCAACGCACCTTCAGTTTTTCAACTGTTCATTAACGACATCCTGAGAGACATGCTAGGTAGATGGGTCTTCGTCTACCTGGACGATATTCTCATCTACTCCCGCTCCGTCAACAAACACATCCAGCATGTCAGAGCGGTACTTAAGAGATTGCTCGCCGATCAATTGTACTGTAAGTTGGAGAAGTGCGCTTTTCACAAGTGCTCCACCACGTTCCTGGGTTTTGTTATCTCGCCCCAGGGTGTGGCCATGGACCCGCAGAAGCTAGAAATTGTGCGTCATTGGCCCCTATCCAAGACGCTTAAGCAACTTCAAAGGTTTCTCGGGTTTGCGAATTTCTATCGTCGCTTTATGCGGGACTACAGTACATTTGCAGCTACCTTACCTGCCCTGACCTGACCATCTTCTCATCACTTTCACCTTAACTCTGCTGCCATCTCTGCATTTCATGAACTCTGCCACCAATTCACCACTGCTCCGATTCTCCTTCACCCCGACACCACCAAACCGTTCGTTGTGGAGGTGGACGCTTCAGACGTGGGCGCCGGGTGGTTCTCTCCCAGTGAGGTCCAGATCAGAAGCTACACCCCTGTAGCTTCTTCTCCAAAAAATTTGATCCCTCTCAGCAGCGATACGGAGTAGGGGACCACGAGCTGCTGGCCATAAAGTGGGCTTTGGAGGAATGGCGACACTGGCTCCAGGGCACCGGAGAGCCATTCATCGTCTGGACCAATCACTATCTGGAGTTTGAAACCGCTTAATCCAAGACAGGTGCGGTGGGCACTGTTCTTTGAACAGTATAATTTCCATCTGTCTTACCGTCCAGGGTCGAAGAACACCAAGGCCGATGCCCTCTCCCGACAACATGAGGAAGACGCACCCAGGGCAGACCCCGTGTCTGTTCTCCCACCATCCAAGATCATTGCACCACTCTGTTGGGATTTGGAGACAAGGGTCCGCCAGGCACGGAGACCAAACCGGCAGGTGTGCCACCTGGACGACTATACGTACCCCACGCCCTAAGAAGCGAGGTCCTCCAATGGGGCACTCCACTCCGTTCTCTGGCCACACCGGCGTGGAGCGCACCCAAACATTCATACAGTGCGCCTTTTGGTGGCCCACAATAACTAAAGACATCAAAGAGTTCGTCCAGGTGTGCCCAGTGTGCGCCAGGGCGAAGAACACAAACCAACAACAGCCGGGGAGCTCCAACCACTCCCCATCCTCCATTGGCCCTGGACGCACATTGCCCTCATCTTCATCACGGGCCTGCCGGTCGCCGAGGGAAAAAAACACCATTCTGGCCATCGTAGATTGGTTCTCCAAAGCTGTGCAACTGGTGGTCCTCCCCAGACTCTACGTGTTGATTTTAGAACACGTAGTCCGTCTGCATGGGTTCCCCAAGGACATCGTCTCGGACAGGGGGCCTCAGTTCACGGCATGGTTCTGGAAGGCCTTCTGCCATCTGATCAATTCCACCTGCAGTCTGTCATCTGGATACCATCCTCAGACTAATGGTCAGATGGACGGACCAACCAATAACTGGAGCGCTACCTGAGGTGCTTCGTCGCCGATAGTCAGCGCTCCTGGGCCCGCTATCTCATTTGGGCAGAACTTTCACATAATCTCCACGTCTCCTCTGCCACCAACCTAAGCCCATTTGAGATTCCAATTCCCATTTCAGTTTCCAGCCTCAGATGTTCGAACACCAAGAACCGGAGGTCGATGTCCTGTCAGCCCAACAGTTGCTCCAAAGGTGTCGATGGCTATGGAGTCAAGCCAACACTGCCATTCAACGTGCCAACCACCGTTCCACCACGCAACATCGCCGTCGACACGTGCAAAAAAAAAAAACCTGAATCAATGTCTCTTGCTCACTTACTGTGAATATGAATAGTCATATGTGCATACGTCGTACGTAGACATAAAATATATATAATAAGGGCGGTCAACCACAGCTTGCCCAAGACAGAAGAAAGCATGTGCGTTAGACATGTCGGGAATATTCTATATTCACTCACTCATAATCTATACCACTTAATCTTGTATTCAGGGTCACGGGGGGCCTGGAGCCTATCCCAGGAGACTTAGGGCACATGGCAGGGTACACCCTGGACAGGGTGCCAATCCATCGCAGGGCACAGACACACACACACACTGGCTCATTCACACACTACGGGCAATTTGGGAACGGCAATTAGCCTAACCTACATGTCTTTGGACTGTGGGGGGAAACCGGAGTACCCGGAGGAAACCCACCAAGCACGGGGAGAACATGCACACAGAGACGGGAATCAAGCCTGGACCCTGGCGGTGCAAGGCGACAGTGCTAACCACTACACCACCGTGCCACCGGCTATTCTATAGAATTATGTAAATGAGAGTTTGAAACTGGATTGACTTGGGTTAACTTTGAATAAACATTACATCACTGATGTTACTGGCTTAAAAGGTGAATTCACAGGTGAATTCACTGGCTGGAGGGTAGCTGTGGATGCAGTTTGCTTGTTTCATCTATTTGAAAATTTAGTCTTAGGGCTGTTTGTTATAATCAGACCATGTACCTGTATTGCTGTGCGACCTGACATTAGTACGTGTGAGTGTAAACCTAGCTAACAGTAACAGGTTAACAGATTAGAGTCAGATTGAGAGTTTGTTTCTCACATGTTCTGAGGCACTTTATTATAATATTCCAGGCATAAAAACTTAAAATCACAAAACTCAAAAACGCAAGAAGACACAGTATGACCAGAGTAATAAAAAATAACTTCAAGAATAAACGGAGAGAGCAGATAGACTCAGGATAGAAAATCAGCAGACCTACAATGCTCATAATTTACAGTCACAAGGTGGTAAGACTTTGCAGTTGTTATCTTTATAAATAGGTAGAGCATGCTGCAATCTAGAAGGGGCTGGCTGAGGTTGCACCAGAATTTGGGAGATTGAGACCCCTGGGGTCAGGAAGGAGCTGGTGTCTATCTAGTGTTACATAATATTAATGGCACTTCTAAAGTCATCAAAACCTCTTTCAATGGCTGATACTGTAGTTTTAGTTTTTGCTGTTGATGAACGAGACCTGAGTGGGTGAAATAGGTTCAGATGTAACGGTCCCATCAGTAGCTGTTTGGCGACGGTGTGCAGCTGAAAGGCAACAACAGCCATTAGTTTATAATATACAGTTCAACCCACACACAACATTATTGGAAACTTGAATTGTTGATTTTATATATTATATACATAAACACAGACTTACTGAGACATTGATAGTAGACCTCGATGAACATAGAAGTGCCAATTAATAAGACAAATAGGATCCCAACCACTATATAACGCACAACACAACCTGTAAAGACATCAGTAAAAGAACAGAGTTAAATAGCAAAAATATAATTTCCTTTTAAATCAAACTACACATTAAAAAGATTATTGCTGAAACAATTCTGAAAGTTTTAACTTTCTTTTCTTCTTTTTTTAACAAGTTAAGCTAAATGATACGTGTCCATGTGTATCAAACTGTCTCCCTGCTTGGTCTAGTCACATGTCCTCTTATCTGGTCTTGCTTAATAAAAAACAGTGTCTACGTTAGAGAGTAAATAAAAAGCTCACCTGAGTTTGATGTATGAAGTGTGATGTTCTTGCTGAGTGTGCGGTTGTGTGAGTAACTGGCTTGACACGTGAGCGTTTCTCCTTCTGTCCAGTTTGGCTTACAGAGCATCAGAGTGCTGTTCATACTGCTGGTTTTGAGATGGTGAAGAATTTGAGTTGCTGTAGTCCATGTGAAGTTCACCTGCTGTGGACTCAAATCCCTCAGAGAGCAGATCAGCTCCACACAGGAGGAATCAGTACTGTTTATCAGCTGCACGTTAAGAGATGGAAGAACTGCAGCAGAGGAGAGCACTGAAATCAGAAAGTCATGAACATTTCCTGAAGCAATGTAGTACAGGATTACTGAGATGAACACAGTATTACATTTACTCTTAGTAAAGTGAGAAACACAAAACTATTAGAGAGCAAGTGTAGATTATTATTACCTTTAAGCCTCAGAGTTAAAGATCTCTCCTCTGCTGGTGGTGGTATAGTTCTGGTCATCTCACAGTTATAAACACCAGCATCACTGATTTCAACACCTGTTATATTCAGTCCTAAAGGTTCTAGATTTAGTTTAAACCGAGGTCTGCAGTTATGGTCAAGAATTGTATTACTTTGAATATTGCCTTCACATACATTTGATTTGTTTCCATCTTTTAGCCACTTTACAATTAATCTGTCACTGTAACTGAACTGTGAAGGACATGGTAGAAAGGCAGTATCTCCACTAGACACTGTAACATTCTCAGCACCTGTAGAGTGAAATAATAAATGAATATAGTGCAAAATACTTGAAAAAATTCATAATAAACTTAACTGATTTATAACAGCCACTCCCCAGCTACTAGGCCAGGTAAAATGATAAAACGATATTACTATTGTCCTCAATTATGTCATGGAACCTTTTGTTTGTACGTAACAAGTTATTAGATATTAAAAGCTGTTTGCTTTAATGTGTGTTGAAAATATTTGTATTTTTTCCGATATTTAATGTTCCGGAAACATCAGCAAAACTGAATAAATTTATAGTAGATCATAATGCCTTGAAATATTGTCATGATTACATGGCTGATTACATTCCATGATATCCTGTGAAAAGGCTTTATCTTTAAATTCTTCCGTACAGGTGCCTATAGACGACTGAATACCAAATAAAATATTTATTTTTTTCATTAATCTGAAACAAAATATGAAATTAAAAACAAAATTACTGAGTTATTACTGGAATAAAATTCCCCCCCCCCCCAGAATTTTTTTTAAGCTCTAATACTCCATGTAGTATGTTTTACTTAGGCACACACTGTTCACATACTGTGTTTTGCTTACTGTAGTTCGAGGAAGAACCTGTGTAATATTTAATTACAAGGTCACCACAAAGGTTTTACTTGGATAATACATAACCACATATGTACACTGGTACGTATTTTGATTGCATAAAATGTTTGTAATTTTAAGGTAAGACACTGTCCGCTCCCCCCCCGCCCCACAAACATTAAAAGCATCACAACTATTAAATATTTTAGTGTAATTAAAAGAAGAAAAACCTACACAGGTGTTGCTGTATGTACTGTAATACTATCTGGCTTCAAAAGAAATGCCATCTCAGTTTTACACGCCTAGACTGTTAAACAGTCTTTATACATTTCATTAATAAAGTAAATACCTCGCAAAAACTCACACCCAAGCACAGTGTAAACCAACACTTATCATCTATCTAAAGGAGAGATTTGTTCATTACAGACTACTGCATTATTATAGCATGTTGTAAAATAATTATTTATTTTATCATTTTAAATGCATTTTTATATAAACAACAAAAAA
>QMIH01000070.1:36299-55118 GCA_003987875.1 Clarias batrachus
CATATGAGTCTACATTAGAGAGTAGGTTCAAAAGCTCACCTGTGCTGTGGGGTAATGTGATGGTCTCACTAAATATGTGGTTGTGTAAATAACTGCCTTGACAAATGAGTGTTTCTCCTCCTGTCCAGCTTGGCTTACAGAGCGTCAGAGTGCTCTTCATGCTGCTGGTCTCGTCACGGTAAAGAAGTTGAGTTCCATTGGTCCATGTAAACTCCACCTGCTGTGGGCTCAAATCCCTTAGAGAACAGATCAGCTCCAAACAGGAGGAATTAATGTTTGTCAGCTGCAGAGTAGGAGATGCTAGAACTGCGGGGAGGAGAGGACACTGAAATCAGTAAGTCATGGTAATGTTTCCTCAAGAAAAAAAATATAATGTACTACAGGCGTTGTGAGACACACATATGCCTGGCTCAAACTAACACACTAATGCACACGCTAATATAGTATGGTGTGCATATCTTTATTTTATGGCTTTATTTTGACAATATTATATGATGTCATATATTATTTACAGTTAGGTCCATACATTTTGGAACAAAGATATGTTTGTGTGTGTGTGTTTTTTATTGTTTGTTTTTTTTCTTTTCTTTTTTTTTAAATTATTGAATTCCACCGTATTGAAATGTATGCAAGACCTTCAGATATAATTGAAGGGGTTTGAATGACAAAAAAGAAAATGGCAGTAATTCCTGAATGCCACACTTTTGTCAAACTTCTTGAATTAATGGTTTTGACGTTGTTCGACATCTTGACCCTTCAACGTGGTGGTATGAGGCCTAATTATCAAAAGATACATATGTTCAAAAATGTATAGACCTGACAGTAGTTCCATCCAGAATAACATTAATTCCTCAATCTTAAAGTCTTTTCCAGCACTTCCAGACTTTCAATAGTGTTAAGGTCAGGACACTGTTGTGGTCAATTCATGTGTGAAAATTATACTACCAGAACCACTTTTTCACTCCTGGAGTCCTGGAATACAGTCACATCACCAGGAAAGAGAAACATTCATTTAAGTGATAACCTGGTCATTCAGTATATTCAGGTCTTCAGCTGACTTAATACTGCTGAGCTTAGACCTGACCAACTGAAGTAATCCCAGATCATAACACTGCCTCCAGAGGCTTGTACTGTGGCCACTATGCATGATGGGTGCATCGCTTCATGTGCTTCCCTGCTTACCAGCACTCTGGAATAGGGTCAATAATGAAAGTAAGAGCATTTCCACACACACACACACACACACACACACACACACACACACACACACGCACACACACACACACACACACACACACACACACAATATGACTAGATTTCACACGATTGTGACTAAACAACTGTCTGCATATAAGAAAGCCACTTGCTAGTAAGATTAATTAGAAAAAAAAACATATCCAATTTACTAGCGAGCAGTCATTTGGTTTGATATGTTTCATCCCAATTGTACAGTATAAGATTTAGTCGCATTGTGTGTGTAAATGCTTTTACTTTCATTATTAAACATAGCTACTTCCACCTTAACCCAGTTAACAGGAGTTCTTCTAACTGATTTATAACACTAATACCTACTCACCAACTGCCAGGGCTGGGCAATATTTTATAACCATAATAGGCTGATGTGAGTGCAGGTTTTCTTTCCAATCAAGCCGTAGATAAAATTGCCGCAACTTTTTTTTTTTTTTTCAGTGTATCTACAGAATGATCATGTTACGTGAAGTCATGTCATGATGCACTTTTAGTTATGGAATAATATCATTATTTTGAATAGATACAATAAAGAACGTCTATTTATATGATTTAATTGTATGTGCATATTAACAATGCAAATGGACATTTACTCACTGAACATGATCACAGAGCATATCTCTGGGGATTCGGGGCACTAGGAGGGGTACACCCTGGATGGGGTTCCAATCCATCACACGGTACAAGCACACACTCACTCAACACACTCTGGGTAACATACAAACTCCATGAACACAAACCCAAAGACCAGCAAATGGACATGGATATTGCTTCCATTTACTGACAATAACCCATGATATACAGGTGAACAAATGGTAGATCACATAGAATCATAGTAAGTAAACTTGGTTGAATACAGTTTATAAATGACTGATGAACATGGAGAAACTGGTGTCCTTTGAAACCAAGCATGAGAAATCGCAAACAAGAATAATGACCCCGTAATCAATCAAAGAAATTTAAAACATGACTTCAATTCCTTTTATTTATTGATTTAAATAGCATCATAATTTTATTTGTATGCAACAAAAGGATCAATGTGACTGCAATAATCTAATAATCTTGTCCAAACATTAAATAAAAGAAAGCATTCTTGACTCGTCATTTTTTAATGTAGCACTGACCTAGTTAAAGGCTCAGGTTGTGTGTATTTAATGCTTTGCTAAAAGCTGTAAACAATTTTGCATAACAGCAGCACATTAACCAAGTTTAGATGAAATTGCTTACCAGTGTTTGTAGAAGAGCAAAAGTTCAGAGCTAGAAAAAGGCACAAGAGCTTCACTGAAAACATGTTTGGCACAAAGTTTTAACCTGCTTCTCTTTGAGTGTAATAGATGTACCTAAACAGTCTAAACATATACCACATCCAGTCAAGTCCTGTCCAGATGATCTCATACCTCCAAGTGACAAAATAATGATGATGCTTTGTCAGGTTGACAAGACTTATTATCACATTGGGCATTCCAAATTACTGAAGATTAAAGCTTAAACTATTGCTATAGAGAATAATGTATATTATGAAATGTTGGAAGTTGTTATAAAAAAGAAATTAATAAAATCTCTAAAAGACAGATTTTTATTTAAAGTTTGTGTAGGCGGCAAGGTGGCTTAGCGGTTCAAAAATTGTTTCCTGTGTGTGTGTGTGTGTGGTGTAGTGTAGTCATGGGTGTGTGTAGTTTGCATGTTGTTTTGTGCATGCTGGTAAGTTTTCCTCCCACAATCCAAAAACATGCAGTTTGTTGACAGGCATTTCCAAATATATACAGTTCTGCTTAAATGTGGTTTTTTTATTTATATTCTACACACTTCCGCTTTCTAAAGAACACATCATGGGAAATGCTACTTCAGAATGCAGGAAACACAGTCACAGTATGTCATTACATCATTTCATTGTAGCTTGTTGAAATTAACAGAGAAAACATGCTTTATAATGTAGTTTATAAATAACCATTTTCAGATTACTACTATGTGTCACTCATCTGATGAAATTGTTCCACCCAGTAAATGAATGTATCCATACATATTCTACTGTATATCCTCTACATCCTACCTCACATAGTCATTATGGTTATTGCATTGTTGCACTTTATTACTTGCCGGGAGATGTTGGCAAATGATATTTCGTTGTTAGTCATGACAATGACAATAAAATTGAATTGAATACATACATACATACATATTGCTCATGTACTGTATATAGAATGTGAGTGAACTGCAGTGTGGCATGTGTGTGTGTGTGTGTGGGGGGGAACCCATGTAGAAAAAAAAAGTAGCTGTATGTAATGAGATGCGTTTTGGGGAACTACAAATCCCATCAGCCTCAGCGTGAGATCGTAATGAGAGGTGCTGTGGGGAATTACAAATCCCATTAGCCCCAGCGTAATATAAAAGGAAGTGATAAGATTTGTTCTTCTTCCTCTCGTCTGGTTTTCGCGCCCGGTTTAAGGTCGTAGTAGGTTTGCCGTTTGTACAGCGGCAATCTACATCGTTTAGCTGTTTATTTGCATTAATATTATTTTTCGCTTGTTGTAGATTTGGTGGCACCTCACTGGTGGAGCTCGATTCAAAGTTGCCAGTTCCGCTTATAATACGCGACTTTGGGCTTCTCTTTCTTTGAAGTCGCTTGAAAATATTACCGGTTGCAGGTCGCGTTTTTTTGACTCACATTGTTTCACGCTGTCTACACAGCCTCGCGCTAATCAGCGCTTTAACGCCCCCACCCATGTGGACCTGCACAGAGCCCATAGAGACCCCGCCCCCCCAAAGCTGTTATTGGTCTGCAGCCCCGCCCCCAACAGAAGAAAAATCATGTTATTGACCATGTTAAGCTCCGTCTCTTCGTATTGCTCAAAAATGGCGCTAACGAATAAGAATGTAAAGATTGGAGGAAAGAGGAATGTACGTTTTAGTACATGTTTTTATATTGTAGGCTAGTAATACATTTTTGCAGGTGCCAAAAACAAGCACAAGGTCCTCATATGCTAATATGTACCTCATATTAGCTTATATGGCTCTGTTGCCTACCCCTGTCCTGTCCTTTTTCATCTCGCATTCTCCTGGTTGGTGATAGAAGTGCCTGGCCGTAAAAAAAAACACACACACACAAACTTTGTTGCAATTATTAAATAGAAATAAATGTATAATATTTATAAATAAATAATTATTAATATATATTTTTATGTAATTCAGTGGTTTTTCTACAACAAAAACAATACTGGAGATTCAGAAACTATCAAATTACACACATGGCACTAGCTAAGTAACACCACCACCACCAACAGTCAGTTACATTTTAAGACGGTAACGTCTGGTGTTCTGAAATAACTTTTGTAAGAACAGTATTATCAAGTGCATTTGCCCAACCCATCAAGCACCATGTTGAAACTGGCTCTCATGAAGACCATTCCAGGAAAGCAAGACCAAAACTTGTCAAGCCTCAAAACAAGCCTCTGCTGCAGGTAATATGGTGCCAAATGTACATCATACACATTGAGTACTCAGAGGTTATTATTAGTGACTTAAAATCAATCAAATACCTTTGTCATAGCACTTTGTAAATAAATTATATTTTCTATTATACAACTTATTTTCCCTAGACTCTGCTGTGCAGTAATTTTGGAACTGGTGTGTAAAAAAATCTACATAACATTTAGTAATGAAAAATGTAATAGTATCTGTAGTTTTGTATGACTATGCATTTTCTTTCTCTCTCTCTCTCTCTCTCTCTCTGACTCTCTCTCTCTCTCTCTCTCACACACACACACACACACACACACACATGAATCATCAAATTATTTTGTCATTTAAAATGTTCTTTTTTAACCCTTTTGCACCCAAGCATGTAGGTGAAACCACAAAGTCTAATGAAAAAGCAAAGCCTATTAAATTGAGAATTAAATTACACAAATTGGGTAAAGATCTCATCTTATATAATTATTAAAACCTTTGGTTCTCTTCTTTTTAAAATATGTCAAAAGTTGTGCTTGAACTGTTCTCTTGGCCATTGCGAAAATTATGCAAACTTGTGTGAGCTTGTGACAATATTGATTGGCTAATCGCCATTATTAGTTTAAAAATTATCATACATAGATTTTTTTTGTTAATATTTCAATTTCATGACGAATATTCCACAGTACATTATTAATCTAACGGGGATGGAGGTTTTACAGAGGTTTTTGTCTTTCTTTTTTTTTTCAAATCGAGCCCTGACTACATACTATACTAAAAATATCTACTACTACTACTACTATATACTAGGGGTCCTCGTCATGTGGTTCACAGAGAACCCAGTCTGTAGCTTAAAAGCAATCCTGTGAGGCAGCAAATGGATCCTTCTGACCTCGTTCTCGTATTGCACTGAAGCAGTCCAGTGTAACAGTAGATCACATCAGACTGCACTCAATGAAGATGTTAATAAAGCATTCAGCTCGTCCTTCTTTTTATCCGGAGATCTCACGTTGTCCATGATAAGAGATGGGAGATATGGCTTGTATTTCCTCATCCTTTTCTTATGCTCTTTATCTCCTCTGCGCCACTTTCTTCCACCTCTGCATCCTCTTGACGTCCGATGTTTAGAGTCCTATACAGAATCGGATCTCTAACGGCTTCAGTGCGATCAGCTGTTGCCTGGTGTAAACATAGGAACCCGCTCCTTGCTGATCACGCGGAGCGCTGAAAACTTAAAATTGCGTAACTAAGAATAAAATACTTTCAAAAAGCATAGTTTGAAAGGGCGATCTAACCTATTCATTACAAAATAAAGTTATAAATAATAGAAGAAAAGTATAACAAAGTAAAAACACACGAAAGCTTAGAGAGCAACCACACCAAGCTGCTGCAACCTTGTGCACTTACATAATACTAACCCTAACCCTATTATCAATGGGAATACACTATTTTGCGTGTTAAGGTTAAGATACGCGTTGATCCCTAATCGAGTGGAGTCTGGAGCGGCGCGCGACCAGGACACGATACACACACGCGAGCGCAACGAAGCATTTATACAAAGCCTAATATTTTTATTATTTTTGCATTTTCATTCATTTGTTTTCAATATGATTTAAAATGTAGTGAATTACAATACTTCAAACAAAACATACTTACTGTAAGTAAAAGTAGAATCACAGATATTTAAAAACTGCTCAATTACAATAACGCGAGTAAATGTAATTTGTTACTTTCCACCTCTGCATATTGTGTTCTATCCAATATGACTATTCCAGATTCCTTATCTGCCGGTTTAATAATTATAGCTTTACTGGATTTAAGAGAAAAAATTGCCCTCTAACCGCTTGTTTGCAGATTTATACCTATGGGTCTGCTACATGAAACAAGTGACGGATCCCAATTAGACTTATTTATAAATGGAATAACTGCTGAATGAGTCTCATGGTTAAAATGATCCAGAATTTTCAGTTTCTTATTGAAGGCATGAATGACCTCTCCGAGAACTCCAAAGTCTACCCCGCCTGAAGTTGGAATAAACCTGAGGCCTCTCCGCTTAGTAGTTTAACTTGTTGCACTATGAATCAAACATACCTTGCGCTCTGCTTGGTGACCAATGAATGCCATCCTTTTCTACCTTGAACAAAACCTTGTTCAGCTCAAGCAGTGGGTTCCCACGGGACTCGATGTACCTATTACTCACCTCCACAGTCTGCTGATCCTGTAAACTCAATAAATCTGAAAATTTAATTACGAGTGCATACAGTATATTGTGGCATTCAGGAAACCTCATGTACTGCTGTCCACAGACACTGTCGCTGTTCTTTTTTTCTGGGGATGTTGCCCCCTGTTATTCAATCCCACTGACAGGACTATTTTTGTGTTTGTGGATGTGGCTTTTGTTTTTGTAAAATTTTAGTGATATGATGTATAAAAAGTTAGATCCTGGAAAACTGTTTGTTTATTCCTAATTTTGGGGATTCGTCTGAGGTTCTGTGTCAACACAGGAGCATCTGAGGGGACTCTTCTTTCAGGGGTGTTTTCGGGATGGGCAGGAGTCGGAGTATAGAGAACGTTTGGACATCTTTGTGTGGTGGTGCACCAGGAACCATCTGCTCCTGAGCATCATGAAAACCAAGGAGATGGTAGTGGACTTTACGAAGTGTAAAACTGTGGTTAAACCCATTTCCATCATGTCGGAGGAGGTTGTCGCTGTCACTTTACACATACATATACACTGAAAACTTGCACATTTTAATTTCTTTCTTTTTGTATTGCCAGTTTGCACTATGCAGTATCACCAGCAATATTGTATTAATTCATACAAGTTACAACTACAGTATGTAATTACATTCTGCTTTTCTTTTCTATCCTTCTCCTAATGTTCGTATAACCTACTACAATAATTTCCTCAATACAGTCCATCCATCTTTTTATCCCATCCATTGATCCATCCATCCATTCATCCTAGTGAACTGCCCAGATTGGTCACCAGCAGTCTCACTTGCTTCCATCTCTTACTTAATAGACTTTCAGGGCAGACATATTTGCAAAAATCTATAGTATGTAATGTTTTTTATAAACACAGGGACTGTACTGTATGCAGTGTCCAAAGTAATGGTGTGGAATCAGAAATTTACTGGCCCATTGTATAAGTTAATTTTATTTTTATAAAGAAAAGAAAAAAAAATAGCTTTCCATAAAATATTTAATTTATTAATTTATTATTCGTCTTACAAATAACTGACTGGTTTTATTTTTTTAGAACATTTTAAATATATATATATATTTTTTTTGTTTATTACATTACAGTACATTCATTACATTACATTCTTCTTCTTTTGCAAATCCCCAACCAACTTCTGCTGCAGCTAAACAATGGGCAGGACTAAATACAAGCCTCATAATTTACACAGCCAGAAGTTAGGGCAAATGTTTGCAGTATATTGTGATTTGAAAATGGTTGATGTTGCATTACATTTTGTCATTTCTGCAGTCAGGAAGGAGTAATCACCAGAGTTTATACATGGTACTAATTTAGTTGTACCATTTGCTTTAGCTCATGTTGTTGATGGGCCTGATGGTGTGAGACAGGTTCAGATGTAACATTGGCATCAGCAGTAGACCAGAGTTGGTGTGCAACTGGAAGGCAAAAGGCAACAGCTGTTCATTTATAATGTAGTTAATTAAACAAATCTCACCCCTTGGAAAACGTATATTTTATATACAGTCCTATGCGAAAGTTTGGACACCCCTGGATAAACAACAGATTTTTTTCATTTTTTTATTGAAAAGATGGTAACACAGTCTCTTGGAAATGGAAAAAATGCACAATATTTTCAGCAAACAATGGTGGGTGCATAGTTACTTTTTATGTCATAAATTGAACAAAGATAAAAAATAAAAACATTATTTTGGCACTGTGCAAAAGTTTGGGCACCCTACATAATCAGTGCTTAGTAACACCTCCTCTGGCAGACATCACAGCTTGCAAAACGCTTTTTATAGCTAGCTGAAAGTCTTTCAGATCTTGGACAAGCTTAATAGTTGGCAAGGTGTTCTTTTCATGAAATTCTGCTTCTTTTTTCTCCAAACATTCCTTTGCTGATGGTGGCCAAAGAGTTCTATTTTAACTTAATCAGTCCACAGCATGTTTTCAAAATGCATCAGGCTTCTGTAGATGTTCTATTACTTCTGATGTTGGATTTTATGATGGGGATGGAGGTAAGGTTTTCTTTTTCTGGCTCTTGCACCACCACTCCTGAGTCTGCTAAATCTTCCTGCAGGTTTTTTGCAGTCAAATGGGGGTTTTGATTCGTCTTTCTGACCAGCATACGAGCAGTTTCTTGGTCTTTCAGATCTCATCTTCACCTCCACAGTTCCCCTGAACTGCCATCTCTTAATGACATTTCTCACTGTGGAAACTGCAAGCTGACAATGCTTTGCTATCTTCTTGTAGCCTTCTCTTGCATTGTGGGCATCAATAACTTTAATTTACAGTCTTGAACACAGCTGCTTAGAGGAACCCATGGTTGTTGAGTGTTCGCAAGTGTGTGCACTTGGTCAAGGTGTGAAGTATTTATGGCATAAGAAGTAGCTATGCATCAATGTTTGCTGAAAATATTTAAAATATTCCATTTTCAAGAGAGACTGTGTTAACATCTTTTCAATTAAAAAAATTACCAAAATTTGTTAATCAATGGGTGCCCAAAATTTTTGTATAAGAGTGTGTGTGTGTGTGTGTGTGTGTGTGTGTGTGTGTGTGTGTGTGTGTGTGTGTGAGTGAGAGAGAGAGAGAGAGAGAATATATAATATACAGATGTGGCCATTAAGAACGCACGTTTTGAGAAAAGCGATCTTGCGTGCTGCCACAGCTGTGAAAATGACCTTCATTACCTGTAGGGGGCAGTGGTGTTTTAATCTGAGGTGTTATCTGTCTATATCAGTATATAAGTATATAAGTATACTCAGTATACTTAAACCAAGACTTGTTCGTTTTTCAAGTCAAAATTTATTTAAAAATCTTTGCTCGTCTTGCGTAACGCTCGCAAACGCATTACTTGCAAACCGGGGTTCCACTGTACACTAAACAATAAATACTGCCTTTTGCAAAGTGAGTTCTGCCTGTGCGCAAAAGGCTGATAAACACGTGCGCAGATATAAACAGATTTATCGATCAAAAAACATGATTTATTATAAAAAGGCCGAAGCACTTTGTGTTCATATAAGAAAAAAAATATATATATTTGTTCATTCGTCTCTTCTGATGGTGTTCAATGTCGACACATTTTTACATCTTAATGAAGATATGTTAGCATATTCACATAATAGTTAGGATATTCGCATAATAGTTAACACTATCAGGCTTTTCGATAAAGTCCTTCCATGCACCATCTGGCGGATATTCAGTGAAGCACAGGACATTTATTTAAATTCCCGAATGTTGCTTGTGGGATCTCGCGACATGGCGCGCGTCGAATTGCGGGATTCCGCAGGGAAATGTGTGCATTCTTAATGGCCACATCTGTATATGTATGGATGTGTGTGTGTGTGTGTTTTGTGTGTGTGTGTGTGTATAGTATGAAACTTACTGAGATGTTGATAATAGACTTCGATAAACAAAGCAGTGACTATCAATAAGCCAAAGAGGATCCCAACAACTATGTAACGCACAAATAAACCTGTAAACGTATCTGTAATAAGAGGAACACTCTGTAGTTAACACTCTTCAGTTAAATGGGTAATAGAAGCAAGGTAAAAGTAGTAGTTAGTTACGAAACCAATGAACAGTAATAGACAAATAAATCAAACGTTAACTTTAGATAAATAATTCATACCTGTAGCTGTCTCTTCTCTTTCAGTGCACTGAGCAGAGGAAATGTTAACCAGAATGGGTTTGCTCAGGGCTGAGTGATTCACCCAGCAGTAGTACACTGTGATGGTTGGAGACGGTTGAAGATATGATGTAACGCTGTAGGACCCATCTCTGTTTTTGCTGTAGTTCCTGCTGATATAAAAGGAGGTCAGATTGTCTTCATATGCTGGTGTAAGTGAAGTGTTCAGGTAACTGATATATTCTCCATCTCTAAGCCAGGATTGCTTCAGATCAGCAGGGTAAAAGCCCTCAGAAGTGCAAAGCATTTTGGGAACTCCATCAGCCCCTCTAATACATGCCACAGAAACTGATGGAGATGCTGCAGGGAGAGAAAGAAAAATGAATCAAAATTAATTCATTTATGAATCTTTGAACATAATTTTTTCATCAACAAATTTGATGTGTTTTTTTGTCTTTCATTTGAAGAAACAAATTAAACAATCAAAATCTATAAGCAGTAAAGAAATTTACTATCTGCTATGTTGTTGGTCTTTCGGCGTTGCCACAGTGGACCATCTGGTCCACACATACAAGCTTGGTACAGGTTTTACATCAGATGCCAAACCACCTATTTTATCCGGGCTGAGGACCAGCGCTGCATCCAGTGGAACCTGAGCCTTCCGCATAGCAGGAAAGAAAACCCATCACTGAGCCACCAGTGCCCTAAAGTTATAACCTAACACAAATAAGAAAAATCTCCTGTCATTTTAGTCAAATACTACCTGCATACATGATTATCTAATATTACGCACTCACTGGATGCAGTGCCGATCCCAAGCCCAGATAAAATGGGAGGGCTCAATAAGGAAGGGCATCCTGCGTAAAACCCGTGCCAAATCAGTTGGTCTGCTGTGGCAACCCCTCAACAGGCGCAGCCGAAAGACTAACAACCAAATATTATTCATCCTGGAAAAATCTAATATTAAAACAATAAAATCAGTTCAATATGTATACTCATGATGCTACTCCATTGTTATTTAACCCCCTCGTCATTACGAGAGCAGAACTCTGCATTTCTAGTAGGACATTCACTGCATGGAAAATTTTCCGAGATTTTTTTTCTGCTTGATAGTTTCCAGTAGCTTCCTGGACCATTCAGCACCAGAATTTAAATTGTGACACTTGCATACAAAGACACAAAAGACATTAGCGTGTTACATTTAGATCAGTTACCCAAAAGAATAAAAACACACAAATACACACTTTCTTTAGGTTTTTTTTTTAAGCTTTACTCACTCACTCATCTTCAATACCACTTTTATAGAAGGGGGGCGGGGTCTGGAGCATGAGGCGGGGTACACCCTGGACATGGTGCCAATCCATCGCAGGGCACACACATACACTCACTCACATAGTATGGGAACACCAATTATCCTAACGTGCATATTTTTTGACTGTGGCAGGAAACCGGAGTCCCCGCAGGAAGCCCACCAAACACGGAGAGAACATGCAAACGCCATGCATACAGAGACGGGAATCAAACACGGACCTGTGAGGTCCAAGGTGTGAGTGCTAACCACTACACCACTGTTCCGCCTATTTTAAGTTTTATTTATTAAAAAAAAAAATTAGGTGAAAAGTTGCATCATACAAAATCACAACTGTTTTGATTACTGAAAGTAAAAGCATTTTCACGCACACAGTGTGACAAGCACTCAACAGGATTGGCACTAAATTAAATAGCTATGTTAAAAAAAAAAAACACATTAGTGAGACTAAAAAAAAAGGAACCAATTGGCTAACATGCATGAAGATTGGAAAAAGGTCAGGTGGTCTGATGAGTTCAGATTCACCCTACCACCCAAAGAGTGATTTTGAAAGCATGGGGAATCACAGGGTCAATATTATACATACAGTGTAAAAACATACACACAGTATGCCTAATAATTGGTGCAATATCCTTTGTTAATTGCTTTTGGTAGCAGCCAGCAAACGTCTGACAGAATTCTGGTTGATATTTCATGACTCTTCTTGGAAGAATTACAGTAGCAGTGATCAGTTAAATTTGTTGGTTTCATGGCACAGATCTGACTTTTAAGAATGGTCCAAAAATTTTCAGACTTAAAGTTAGCCCACTTCATCCGTTCCACAACCAGCTTTAATGTGTATTTAAAGAAATCGTCGTGTTGGGAAACTTTTTAACCATTTAGCTAATGATATGAATTCACGTTGAATAGTTCTGAGGTAGTCCCCTTTTTCATTATTCTGTGCACTTTGTGCGATGCACCAATTCCACTGACAGAAAAATAGCCCCAATGTCACCACCATCACCATGCTTAAACTGGTAGAGTTCTCAGCATTGAATGCGTCATCCTTACTCCTCCAAAGACATCTCTGGTCAAACCTTTCATCCAGGAGGGTTTTTTTCTATGTACATGTGGCTTTTTCTTTGTCCATCCCTTGTCCAACGGCAAGCTTTACTTGAGATTGAAGGTGTTGATTTTAGAGTGGGGGCATATTTTATGAATGACAGCTTTTTAGTCCATAGAGATAAACCCCCTCTTGACTGTAAACAGTGAAACTGGTGTCCAGCAGCGTCCAATTCAGGTCAGTCCTTTACCTTTGGTGGTTCTTGGATTGTCCATGACCATGTGTACCAATTACCTCTCAGTTTGGGTCTTCATCAGAATCAGAAATAGCCTTATTGCCAAGTAGGAATTTGCTTTGGTGACAGAGCTTCCAGAGATGACAAAACAAACAACATGGAAAAAAATGTCCTGGATGAAGCTGATGATTGAAGTGTCGTCTGCTAATTTCCGGAGCTTGACAGAGGGGTCAAGCAGTTGTTTGAGTAGATGGAGAAGAGCAGTCGGGAGAGTACTCCAGTGTTAGTGATGTGCCAGTTGGACATGAATTTCCCCAGTCTCACTAGCTGTTGTCTGTCTGTCAGAAAGTTGGTGATCCAATGATGGATAGGGCTAGGAACAGAGAGCTGGGTTAGTTTGGTCTGGAGATTTATGGAATAAAATCACTCTCCCACTCCTGTAGGCATCCTCTTTGGCCTGACAAAGAGTTTTGCTGTAAACCATGGTTTGTCATTGTTGTATGTTAAATAAATCTTGGTAGGGATGCATCACAGAAACAAAATGCATGCAACCAATGCATTCGAAACAGGTTCTGCTTGACTGGTCAATCTCTTTACAGTCCTTACTACAGGCTTAGCAGATTTAAGTTTTTGCCTGTAGATCGGGAGAAGTTGAACCAGGCAGTGGTCAGAAAGTCCTAAAGCTGCTCTGAGGACAAAGCGATATGTATCCTTTATTGTGGTGTAGCAATGATCCAAAATATTTTTGTCTCTAATGTTTCCATTTGTTGTTCCCGACAATGGCAAAGTGTCTAGACCTCCTAATAGCTTATAAACAATAGTTCGATCTGATCTTAGAATCTGCACTTTTTTGAGATTTTGCTCCAAGATACATTCCTGACTTCCTGAAATCTATTATCCTCGTTGTCAGATCAACTGTTGGTAAAGATAATGAGTTCTGTCAAACAAAGCTTTCATACAGTATGTTAGCACAGAGAAGCTACCAGCTGTAGTCGATCTTATCACTAAAAAAAATGTTGGGAGGTCATGGGATGTTCAGCATGGATGTACGTATATTATACATATTGGATGTACGTATATTTTTTGACACTGATAGTATATCAGTTGACTCTGTAATTATTTTAGTAAAAAAAAAAAAAAAACCTTATGCACAAAATTCTTTGGTGGTAAAGATGTTTTGTAGAATCATACTTCCCCTGAAACTAGYCACTTCTAAGAATTCATTGAGCGGTCCATTGACGTTCATGATGAGTGTGTCAGCTTCTTACCACAAATTCATTTTCCCTTGCCTTCATTTTTGCACTGTAGCTGAAAGCACTTTTTTCACAAAAATCAAGGAAATCAACACAAAAGCTGAAAGTTATGAAAGAATATCCATAAGCAATGTTAATGGTACAGTACCTGTTCTTAAATATAGATTACTATGTAGTTATTGCACTCAATCAAATATCTACAGTTTTAGTCTATTACCTCTACATATGTTCATGTGAACAAAAACTTTCTTACCTACAACATGAATAAACGTCCTTTGGATTAACACACACCGTGTAGGAGGTGGGATGTATTCATCTACTGTACACGTATAAAATCCAGAATGGTTTATCTGAACATTTAGCAAGTCAAAAGAAATTTGTTCTGTTTCTGGGATCCACACGAGTCTGATGTTGTCCTTACACATCTGTTTAGTCCAGGATTTGTTAAAATAAAAGTATGCACACAATGAAAGATTTCTTCTCAAAACTATAGTAAAGGCCCCGTTCCTGTTTTTGCGAAAGCAGTCCTGTTTTTGGTAACAGTTGATGGTGGTTGACAGACCTTGATGAACTATCTGTGTTGAATTAAAATGACAGCAATTCCAGGTYCTCACAGCTGAAAGAAATATTTAGAAATGATTACACTTTATGCTGTTCAGTGTGAGCTAAGTAATTGATACTAACAGTGAATATATTTTGATGTGACCGTGAACAAAATCTGACGCTGTTGTAATAAAAGACAGAAAATGTTCCGTACGATGATCCTGTTGATTCTTTACTGAAACATAACATCAGTTTCTTGATGCACAGGATGTATAATAAATGCGGTACCTGAGAAAAAAGGCAGAAGCGTCCAGAAAAAGCAATCCAAAATCCAATGTTTTGTCAAGATCTAAAGATGTAAAGAAAAATTCTTAGCACACTTTAGAGGACTGACATCAGAATCAAGATAGAAATGTTTRGGGGCAAAAAGATTTATCACAGTTTATTCATGTAAGTAGTATATAAGTGAGGGTACAATATAATTAGACTAAACAACCACACTGTGATGTTTTTTTTTTTCCTCCTTTCAGGACTTTCTACATATTAATAGCACTTACCATTTTGTTGACTTAGAAGGTGAAGCTTTCTCTTCAAGTAAACTGCAGCAAGGCTATTGTGGGCGATTTCCTGTACGAACCACAGAAAGACCACTGTAGAGACAGGAACTGTTACACCTCTGTGCCTAGTCTCTGCTTTGACCTTCTATATATTGCWTCTTACTAGTAGGCTAAACATGCACAATAAGCAATTATTTCAATTCGATACGACTCGAGCTACTAAAGAAAACTGTAAAGAAAGTAGGGCCATCTGCAACACTTTTCTTAATCTGACTGAATGAAATTGAATGCCKTAAAATCTTAAAATGAAACTAAGAATATATGCTGTGAGCTACACTATCGTGCATAGTGCAGGTAATATGCATATGCCACCTCAGGACCTCGTTCAAGTTGTCCAAAACAGAAACTACAGTACTTAATGCATTAAGTACTCGTGCATTTTTATTTTTATTTTTTGCTTGTTTGTTTTTTGTAAGAAAACCATTTCCAATAGGGGTCTGTTTTTTTTTTGTTGTTGTTGTTTCTTCCAGCTATTTTTTCTTAGCTGACTACTGTAATGTGACAAGTTTTTGTGATTTACATGTGGTTTACATTACAGAAGCTTACACCACAGTTACACTCGTCCACACTGCTGCTTGCTCAGATGGTCATGGTAAGAACACCAGCTGTCAGTGCCTTAAATACATGATCTTAAACAGCGACTTTGCTGTTATTTATTACTTACTAATTTGATGAAGTTATTTTAACAGTTAGTAATCATTAGTTGCAATGTACAGTATGTAGTACACATATGTGCAGTTTGGACTACAAATTTAAAATCTATCTAAATGTTCCATGAGTCATGTGATTACTGCTGACACTGGAGGAAGAACGTGGGCAACGCCTTTATTCGTCACTTATACATTTACTGCACATTAGAAATTTTTTTCTTTGCATATCTCAGCATAACTGGGGTCAAAGCACAGGGTCAGACATGATACAGGACCCCTGGAGCAGATAGGGTTGAGGGCCTTGCCTAACAACTTTAATTAAGGAACGGTTGATTTATCAGCATTGTATGTCCGGCGTTTATCTGTGATTCACAGTTTTATTTAAAAAAGAGCGAGAGTTGCGCGAGTCTGTTATCTGCAATCTGTAGGTCTCCTGGTTTACAATGCTCCAGCAACACTGCAGCCTCGTGTTCTTGGCACACTTTTTGCAGTTGCACTAGTTAAAAACAAAGTACCCTACAGTCATAGTGAGCCACATTGTTTGTAGCCTTTTTACTGCCCTGTCACGGTGTTTATTAGGCAAATCACAAGGCTTTTTTTGGGGAAATTAGCTAAATTCCTTGGTCTGCCTACCTTCTGTGTGTTGTCCTCACACCAGCTGTGGTAATACAGAGTACCTGATCATTAGGAGGTGGAATGGTCTTCCTCGCCATCATGTTGTTCTGCACTTTGAATGGAGCATACAGTAGATGTTATTCAGTGGGTCTGAAAAGCAGGCATCACGGTCACAGTCAGGTGTAGCCCTGTAACCGGTGATGGCCTGAATGCCCTGCCACATGTCCCTTGTGTTGCTACTGTTCTTGAAGTCACCATGGATTCTTTGGGTGTGTGCACCCTTTGCCGCTTTGATAGCCTCGGATAGCCCTCACAGAGTTTTACAGTAGGTTCGCATCAGTGCTTGTACCTCTGCAGTATTATATGGCTGAAAAAAAAACTGTTGTCTTTGATGGACTTCTAGTCTGTGTTTAAATGGGCCTCCTGTCAGTCTTTAATAGACATTTCCCAACATCCCTTTATTTCACCCCCATCTTTGGAAAAGGAAAATATGGTGGAAACCAGTGGACCATCCAGTCCGCACACAACTTTGGTTTWATGCTGAATGCCCTTACTGACACACCCCTTTCCCATTTTTATCCTGGCTTGGAACTTACACTCCCTGCATCTAGTGGCTGGGSTTTGGGCTTTGGGTGGAAACTGAACCTGGCCTTTCACATGGCAGAGAGAAACCTACCACTGAGCGACAAATGCCCTATCAAAATGGTTTGAGTGCGAGCTAACACTGATGGTGACAGCCAACTAAAATGTTCTTAAGTACCATTCTCGGATGAGGCAAATTCAAAATTTTCATGGGCAGAGAGGGTGACGAAAACACAGGTCATGGTAAAATGCTAATACCAGGAGACATAAGAGATTTATACCGACTGTGAAAATGCATCTTTACAAAAAGCACTTGGATGACATGATAAATGTTAAGTTGCTTTGGAGATGTGTAATAAAACATGCTGAAGTCGCACTGTAGCCATATGTTACTGTGTATCTTCTATACTGACAATCACAATGACAAGTACTCTTAAAATTTAAATAATCAAGGCAGTACCCTTGATTATAATACTCTGGCCTGATTGCTTTAAAGTGCTGTCATGAAAATCTTTGGTAAATCTCACTGAACAACAGATTCTGAGTGTGTGGCTTTTATTACAGTACATTGTTGAAAATGAGGGCAGGTGTTGTGAATATACATGGCATTTTTTATGTACCAAAAAAAAAAACAGACCGTCCCATAAAAAATAAAATTAATTGTTCTGGTAGCCATTTCTGGATTGCTTGTGTGACACACTTATGCAAAACATTAAGTCCAATATTCTGTAGGTTCCTCTTGTGCCACCGGGGTAGCTCTGGCACCTTTGTTCTTGACTACATAAGAGCTCTGGGGGTGTGCTGTGGTGTCTGGAGTACAGCCTGGGCCTCTACGGATCAGGCTCAGTATGTTTTTTGCATATTATGGCTGCCCGATGGGATTGGGACCTGGGGAGTTCATAGGATGGGTCAGTGGCTCTTTGCCTGTTGGGCCCCATGCATGGTGGGCTGTGGTGCACTGTGGTGCACCTTTCTCTTTTGGCCAGCATTTACTCTTTTTTTTGCCAATTTGTACTATATTGGCTTTTCTGTGAGATCGGACCAGACAGGCTAGTCTTTGCTCTCCACAGGCATAAATGACCTTTGGGTCCCCAAGATCCTGTCAGCAGGTATATAACATGATACATACAGTACATTCATTCGTACATGCGTGCGTCCGTGTGTATGTATATATACATCTAACTGCATAATAATAATAGTAATAATAACATGAACTACAGTATATTAAACAATAAAAAAGAAAAGAAAATGTGTCCTGGGAAAACTGGGACAGATGGCAACTGTRGYTATGAAATCTCACCTGATTAACTGCTACAGACATTTTGGTCGCTATTATACTGTACATTTTCGTAAGAATGAGCCTGTGGAAGGGGAAATTCTTAAAACGTTTCTCTAGCCACCTTCCTTCAAAACAGGGTTTTGCTAACCTACAAATAAAAAGGAAAAT
>QMIH01000070.1:69010-100637 GCA_003987875.1 Clarias batrachus
TATATAATCATCTGATTATAGCTGGCCTTTGTATTAAGCAAGTACAACTTCAGACAAACAACAACATATACATTTTTCACAGTGTCATTATTTATCCAACATTAATAAAGCCAAAATAATTTAAAAAATAAACTTATGAGCAAGATTATGAGCAACCCCCTCTCACTTAGCAATAACTTGAAGTAATTGTTGGCGGCATGGTGGTGTACTGGTTCGCACTGTTACCTTACTGTCACCTCCAGGATCCAGGTTTGATTCCCGTCTCTGTGTGCATGGAGTTTGCATGTTCTCCCTGTGCTTGGTGGATTTCCGCCACGGACTCCAGTTGCCTTCTACAGTCCAAAGACGTCCAGGTTAGGCTATTCTGCGTTCCCAAATTGCCCATAGTGTGTGAATGGAGGTGTGCCCTGTGATGGAATGGCACCCTGTTCAGAGTGTACACTGCCTTGTTCCTGAGCCACCTTACAACCCTGAATACCAGATAAAGCGATATAGATGATGAGTAATTGTTTCCTGTCTGAATTTACCAGTGTCTCATATAGGTTTGGCCCATTTGTGTTTTTTTATAGCATTGCTTCAGTTCATCGTGGTTTTTGGGCATTCACTGTTGTCCTGTTGAACGCTCTAGAATACTCTGATATACAGAGGAGTTCATGGTTGACTTGATGACTGCAAGGTGCCAGACCCTTGTTTTTTTTTTTGCCAAACCGGGTTCTGGTCATTAATGCCAAACAACTCCACTTTGGTCTCATCTGTCCATAGAACATTGTTCCAGAAGCCTTAAACAGAAGAGCCCTTCCAAGCACTTCATACCTTTTCTTTTTCTAATTGTGCTCAGTGAGGCCTTTAGGGTCTGGGATTTAACTCTTGTTTTTTTTGTTTTTTTTTTGTATTTCTCTGGTTTGACCTTCGGGTTAATGTACTGAGACACACACTCCTGGGATAACAGTTTTGAATGCTTTCCAAGTGTGAATAATCTTAGCAAGGGGGTACTTAGTATGGCACGTATGTATTTTCTTTCAGGATATTCTTTTGTTAAATAAATATGGCATGGTGGAAAAAGTTAAAGTTAAATGTTTTTTATTTGGGGTTGGGGCATTGGTGGCTCAGTGGTAGGTGTTTCATGTGGTAGGTGATGCCCAGCCACTGTGGCCGCTGTGGCGACCCCTTATCAGGAGCAGCCGAAAGTCTAACAACAACAACAACAGCTTATTATGCTTTTCAGCAGTGTTCAGGTCAGGTCTAGATTCAGGTCTCGCAACATTATGTGGCAAGAAAATGGAGTCAATTGATAAACTGAAAGTACTGAATGACCTGAGGATGACATCAAATCAATTTTTCTCCCTTGATGGCACAGGCATCTTCCAGGACTTATATTGTGACAGAGTGGCCCTGGGAACATGAACAATCATTTCACACATGAAGCTGGCTACCTCATAATGTGCTGTAATCAAAGCTGTAACTCAAAGCGTCGAATGTGTGACTTATACACCCATATAGAAAAGGTGCGGTTGGTGCTGCAGCGGCGTTACATATTAAGCCAGTTTTAAAACAGAGGTTTGGACAGCTGTTATCTGGGAATTCCTGTTATGTACAGTCATTTCTCTACATGTGAAGCATGCAAGCAAGTGTGAGTAAATTGAAAGAAAAAAAAAAGTCATAAACATTTTATATATGGTGATTTCACACTTAGTCAATTTTAGTGCTCGATGTGGCCTCAGAGGGATGAGCCAGCACTTTTTGTGCACATGTGAACTAACAAAAGCACTCGGACCCAATTGCACTCATTGCTGGACCATACAAAGTAGCTTGTAGGTTAGTATGTCATCTATCAAAATGCCTGATAAGTAATAGAGCCAATGTGGCAGTAAACATTATGATGCAAAGTGTTTCCCACAGTATTGGTTGTAGGTACTTCCAAGATCCACAAAAGACAATTTCTTGTAATTAAAAAAAGGTTTTAATTTAATGTGCATTTGCATCAAAAATGCCCCTGATGTTTCAGTTTGGTACTGCCTGCTCGGTTTCTCAGCCAAATCATTGCATTTCAGTCATCATGTGTAGCGCTTTATCCTGTATACAGGGTTACGGGGGGCCTGGAGCCTATCCCAGGAGACTTACACACACACACACACACACACACACACACACTATGGTCAATTTGGGAATGCCAATTAGGTTAATCTGCATGTCTTTGGACTGTGTGAGGAAACATACCAAGCATGAGGAGAACAGGCAAACTCGGACACACACAGGTGGGAATTGAACCCAGACCCCGGAGATGCAAGGTGACAGTGCTAACCAATAAGCCACCGTGCCACCACCATAGCATTCCATCCGAATGTTAACATCATGTAAAGCAGCCATTTGAGTGAGGCTATAAAGTTTCGCGACATTCGCTCTTAAACTATGAAACGTGTCTGAATTCTCATCAGTGTTAAAAAATTCCCACATACAGAACACTAAAAGAGTGATGCCATAAGCAGCTGATTTTCTTTTGGGTCTACTTGAAAATAACTACACTTCACTATTTACAGTACTCGTATTTGATTACAGAGTAAACTTGCATGTTGTAATGACGCGGGTCTCACACTCTCAATACCGCACCACATAACAGCATGCACCAATTAGGGGGACTTGATCTGTTTGTGAGCAAATCTAGAGGGATAAAAAACAATGACRATGGTTTTACTGTACATGCTTTTGAGGAGAACTGGTCTCTCTCTCTCTCTCTCTCTCTCTCTGTTATACATGGCACATCTGCTCTCAGTACCTGCCTATCCGTCCTAGTGACCACTTACTGCTTAAACATTCATGGGATTCCTGAGAACGGTTTCACTTAGAAATCAGTGAAGATCGCTTTGAACTGCATTTAATACAAATACAAATGTCTTTAGACCCTTTTGTTGTTCTGATAGTTTTAGGATTGAAATKACCACAGGGAGTTTGGTACACAAATCAAAACCATTGGAAACCTCAACAAGTGGACAACACAACTTGTTACCTCAAAAACATCTCTTATACTATACGATTGCTCTTTTGATCATATAGCAGATATAGATAGAATGAATTTATGGTCATACTACAGTATCTGGTCTCACCCAGATGTGTGAGGATGTGTGATAGGGTAGGCATTTCAGAGTTTTTTCTTGTTATCGTCACCTCTGGGTTCATTTAAAAACAAATCGGTGCCAAAGGTACTTCTGAAGTTTATGCAACATGGAAGTGACCAGTCTTGCTTCCCTAAAAAATGTCAAGTTGCTAACTTCAGCCATTTTAGAAAGATGATTTTTATGTTCCCCAAAAATGCCCATTCTTCAGTGTTATACTCTCGCTTCAAACAATAATGATTTAAAATGCCTATTATTCATATTTATGAGTATTGATACTAAAATTGCTGTAAGCTTCTAGAAGCATATGACCTGTAAAGATTGTTGCTTACATTTTTTTTTTTTTTTTTTTTAAAAGCTTATTTGTCTAATTAGGCATATAAAAACATAAATTTGTTTAAATTAATTATTTGTGGTAAAAGCTTAAAAAGCAAAAAAAAAAAAAAATCTGTAGTGTCTTTAGTGTAACCATAACAGTATCTTAACAATTTAGAATTTTAGAATAATACACTTTTGTGTTTTCCTGAGAAATCTAAATCTACGTTTCATCTTAATGACAAACAAAAAATTATGGACACTATATAAAAGGGCATGAAATTTTATTTAGCAAATGACTTTCTTTTTATTTGATAAAAATGAACACAACAATGCATGAATTGGGAGATAACCATTAAGTATTATGAAAAACGCTGTTGTATGATCCTTATGTAACACAAGGCATATTGTAGTACATGGAAATTGTAATACAGCGTGGGCCAGAAGGCAAGCAGCAAGTGGGCAAAAGTATAAATAACAGCAAATGCTCAAATTGAAAGTCTTGCACTTTGTTGCACTGTACAATACGCCGAACATTTCCTAATGTACCTGAACTGATACTGTGTGCACAGACGATTTCCTCCTTTAGTGAAACAACAGTTCTTTGTTGATTCCAATAATCTACTGACTTTAGATGACCCAGTGGAGAAAAAGAAGTATTAGTTCTGGTTTTATTTGGTATTATATTATTAGTCTTAAACCATCTTGGATGTGAAATAAAAAAACAAAATATTAAATTTAATGTGAAATTGCCTATGGATCCAGACTTTTGGGCCACTCTGTATACGCATGTGACAAACTACAGAAACCCAAGATAGTTCTCGCTGTCCTGCGGTTGTTTCAATGTTTTTCCTTTTCTTACACACTACTCTCCACACTCACTGACTCTTCAACCACAGTGTCAAGCAACACTTACCGATTTTCCCACAGATCTAAATGTAACTCGGCCAGATGAGCAGTGGCTATGACTGAAGCCCRTCCTAGACAATAAAGTTATCTTCTGCAGTCTTAATCCAAACGTGATGATGTCTTGGCCTTGAGCAGGAAATAAGAAACGAGACAGACAGCTCTATGTCTATATGTTACTTTAATAGGTGTTAAAGGAATAACATTTGCGTCAGCAGACAGTGTTATGACGTAGGACTTGTTGAGAAGGGTAATGACAAAGGGACCCTTTTTCTATGCAAGGGTTTCAATAAGGCAAGGCTGCATCGACAACAGGGCTGTAACAAGCATGGCGTCATACAGTACGAGTGACACTAATTAGATCAAGCACACGTTGTATAAACTCATTTTAGGACACAGAAAGGTACTCCTTCAACAAGACTGCTTCAAAAGCCAGTGGACATAGATTCTAGTACAGAACAGGGAAAAAAAAGAAAAAAAAAAAGATGGCCATTTCAAATGGATATGCATAATCCAGGTTCTTAAGACTCTGAGTTGGAAGGAGAAATAAATAAGCTTGAACCAGAGGGTTTGGCAACTAGGTTTGCCATCAGATTCCCTGTTTGTTTTTTTTATTTCCTCATCAAATAGAATTGGATGTCTGATTGATTAATGGGATGAAGTCTCTAATATCCTAAAGCATTAAACCATGTGACCAGAGAGGGATGAGGCTATGACGCTCTTCACAGAGCTCCAGATCAGTGTTACAACGATGACTGGAAATTTTTATAAATCGTATCGCATTTGGGAGCAAACTTCTCCATACAAAGCTGTCAGGTACAGAAAGACTGGAATTGGAATTAGAAAAATACAGGTACAAAATCCATTACATTCAAGAGACAATTCTAGCACAAAAGGGTATTATACCATAAGCTTCATAGCTATCGTAGGAACTTGAGTTTTATAGAGGCATCTTCTACAGTACTTAGAAAAAAAAAAACAAAAAAAACAAGGGAAATAGGAATGACATTTAATGGAGGTATTGGGAAAAGGATCAAACCTCATCTATGAATCATGCAAGGACGTTTCAAAGAAGTGCATCATTATTTAATGAATTATTGTACAATGCCAATTCTTCAGTGTGATAATGTGTCTCGGAGGGGGAAATCATTCAGAGTGTAAGATTTTGGTTCGGGTTTAAGGTGCAAATAGAGTTTTTCTAAAATAGGCATTTTAAAAACACTTTGTACACCATGCCAACCTGCAGGTAAAGGCTGAGGAAATCCATCAGAAATATAGAATTCATTGTGCTAATATAACGCAGTTACGCATTTATTACCTGAAAAAACTAGAATGAACTTTCCTGGCTTGTCCTTACACACTCTCAAATTACTCAAAAAGACAGCGCTTCCTTGTCTTTGGCAAATGTCTGGAAAAAAAATAATAATAATAACAACCCACTCTTTTAGTTATTAGCATGTACAGTTCATATCAGTGGACAGTTTATTAGTTACACTGGCTAATGAACTGTCAACTCAGTGTATCAGGAGTGGACAAATCAACAAGCTTGACAGCGAGGACAACAAGACTGCACACCTAGGATATAAGCTGATTCAACATCATTGCCGTCAACACCTTTTTTTTTCTTCCTCTTCTTCTTGTTCTTAGGGTGCTGCAACACACCTTGACGCTGTAACCGTAGTGCACAAACTATTTATTCTGCTGTACTGCACATATTCGTTTTGAAATATCGGTATTTATTGCACAAGATGACGAGACGATGAAGAATGGTAACAAAAAGCAAGCAAAACAGTACGCAGCATCTCACTGTCATGTAACTCGACTGCGACGAGAAATCCATATAAAATCAAAAATTTTTAAAAAGGTAATAATAAAATAAGCTAACGAGAATGTGCTAGGATATCGATTATGGCTGAGTCGTCCTCTACCTGGGAATTGAGGTTTCTAAGCAACCAAAACATAGCAAACACATTTTGACTTGTCCAGCTAGCTATTTGTCCACCCCTGCCTCATGTATCCATATTTGTAGACACAATTTTGCCAGTTTATTAGTTACACTTACAGCAACTCAATTTATAGTACGTAAGTCAATTTCTTCCTTTTATAGCAGATGCATGATGGGAAGAACTCGTTTGCCGCAACCCCTCGATGTGCACAAAACACTTGGGAAGACATCTCTTGGCGAAGGTTGATCTAAGACAAACATTTAGAAATTGCTGAAGCTCATCGGAGCTTGACATACTGATCAGCCGGAGTATTTCTCGTTACGTTAGCAGTTCGAACAACTCGTCTTTTCCTCAAAGACAACCTATAAGGTATACTTCTGACAGTCACAAATTCTTAAACGCACATGCTTGAGATTTACTAAAAAAAAAAAAAAAAAAATAAAAAAAAAAAAATCTCAAACTTCTTTACACTACAAAGAATATCACTCTGTAATGTCCTGATCAATAGAAACAGCTATCTTTACTGGCCATTACAGGTCGATATTCCTCCCTGCTTCTCCGCACGCCCGAGAGACATCACTGCATCAGGCGCTCGTTTGAGCCTGTTAACCCTTTCTCTTCAAACGCGACGAGGTKAAACGCTTGGCTCTGACTAACCGCGGAGAACAGGGGAGACATTCAGACTCTCGCAGGTACACGCATCTCACTGTGCTCATTAGACAATAGTTAAACACTGGCAGCGCAGACTGCCTCACATGTGCATTTCCCTAAAAGCAGGGACTATATCCTCTAAAAGCGGTGCATTATTTCTCAGTGCTCATTGGCTTATTATTATTATTATTATTTTATATATATATAGTTTTATATGAGTTTCTGACAATAGTCTTCATCCAGTAGAATTGACCTCAGGGGAGGCTTGTAAGATCATAAAAAAAAAAATAAAAAAAAATTGTAAAAAAAGCCCAGCAAAATCACTCCCTAAAGCACACTGCACATTTAAGGGAACAAAAAACAAACAAACACATCATACTAAAGTTTCTTTAAAAAAAAAAAAAAAAATGGTGAAACTTGTACTTCACAGATGTGACTTGCAGGAAAACGTGAGTGATGAAGAAAAAAAAAGAATCGTCAGTCGTTGTGATCTAGTGGAGGTTTCCCCATCGTGTAGACGTCCTTCATTTACACTGAGAGATGAGTTCTCTGAAAGCACAATCAAGAGTTTTTGTTTTCCAAGTATCTACACAACTTTTTAAATTTTTTTCCAGGGCTTGGAAAGAGTAAAAAGGATCTTTTAAAAAAAAAAATAATAAAAAAAAAAAACATTACGCGTCTGGAAAATAGAATTTCAYCAGCCGTGTAAGAGTTACACGTAGGAGAGAGATCCGGGTCTCTACTTTGATTCTCTATTACGTTCCTCTCTCTTACAATGCGAACTCGCAGGAATGGACAGAAGCAGCGGGAAAAACCGAACGGCGTTTAAGAGAGAACTTCTGCTGGCACGTGGCGGATGAATGAGGTGCGACAAAAAAATAACACTTTCACCTCATTTCAGAAATGAATTACGTACACGTTCAGTGCGGTTAATAGAAAATCGAAAAAAGCTGAAAGAAAGAAAGAAAAAAAGCCTAGAAGTCTGATTCACACTGAGGTGCCAGTTTATTAAGTTGTAGATAATTTACTAGCAAATAATAAACTGCCATCTAGTGTAATAGGGCTAAAAATTAGTGCAGTGTCTGTTACGAAACTACCTTAGGAAACTAGTAGCACTCTTTTGGATTAGCTATCGAGACACCCCACATACACACACACACACACACACACACATACTCATCCTTTTGGATTAGCTATCAGGATGCTACACACATTCACACACAAATGCGCTCACGCATCCACATACCCACCCACATCGCAGGAAGGTCAAGTATTGACATAAAATGCATTGTATCATTCAAGTATACTGCTCTAAAAAAAAAAATCTATTCATCTCTATAGCTGTGCACGTGAGAGTGGAAGGGTGCCCAGTACAGTAACAGGGAGCTGTTAGAGAGCAAGAAAAACAAGAATGGCTTCTGACCAGGTCAGTGTTCAGTCACTTAGTAACTCGTTTGCTTTGGGTCACAAACGCGCAAACGTGTTGTTGTTTTTTTTGCAGTCTCGCTCAGGCTGCTTTTGTCTGAGAGGCAGCCTGTATCCAGATCGGGACAGTGACCAGAAAAGAGGCATCTAGGCATTAATTGTGCATTGTCAAGGTGAAGCCTGCTCTGTGAGGGACTTGGGTGCGTAAGCAGGCTGGCTGTGAGGTACAGGGGCTGTAGAGCGAAATTTCACACACACGTACACACACTAATGTGTGTTTGCTTCTGGGCAGGAAGGAGAGCAGGAAGCCACAAGATTTTCCTCTAACAGAGAAAGAGTCAAAACAAAACTTCAACGAGAGTTTCCTTAGGTCCGTTTTCTCATATTGCAATTAAAAAACAAACAAACAAAAAACACACACCCCAAAAAAAAAAAACAAAAAAAAAAACTTTTAAACAGCAGCCGTCTCTCATTTCTGAACGTCTAGGGCAAATGGAGGAAGCCAAGTCACACCACTACATGATCTCTAGGTGACGTCTAGTGTGTAGGTGTGTTGAAGCCTTCATAGTTAGCATCTTCCTTCTTCTCTTCCCTCTCTGCTTAATCCAAGCACTTTTCTCCGTATATATATATATATATATATTTCTTCCCCAGCTCAAAGCTCTCGGATACGTCCCGTTAAGTCCTGTCGCAGACGAGGTCTACACCTTCACTGATCAGCACAAGAGATCAGCACAGGAGTCTGGGGAGCCATGTCTTTCACCTGACCTTCAGCAGCCATGCTCACCGCTCGCTGGCCTCTGAAAGCACACACACACACACACACACACACACACATATATATATATATATATGTATACAGTATGTCCGTGTAACAATCACTGGAGTTTTTTCACATACTCATGGACGAAAACATGAAGAAACCGACCAGGTTTTACTGCTTAAAGTAGTTTGTTTTTACCAGGTTTCTGCACGAAACTTTACATGATGTGTAACTGCATGTGTGTGTGTGTGTGTGTGTGTGTGTGTGTTCCGTGTCACTGCATACCGATGCATGTTCTCCATCGCAGCGACCTCGGCTAAGGCTGCTAGACTGAAGAAGGCTGGCAGACTGCCAGACTCAGCTGGTCCGGGGTCAGCGCAGTAGCTCTCTGTGTTGCATAAAGTCTCATGAGTTAATGGCTTTCCATCCTGATCCTGGTTCAGCTCCTTCACCTTGTCTGCTGCAAAGACACAAAGCCAAATCATTTTTTCCCCCCCCTCTAGTATTAAATTTCTCATAACTGGTATAAGCTTTTGGACATGACTGTAACCTATAGACTATAGACTCACCAGACAATATAATGGGTGCATCATGCAATAAAGTATGCAGATGCAGTGAAGAATTTCTGTTACTGTTCAAAACATGTGATGGATTTCATGTGAATGTCTTTAATGTTATGTGTGATCAGTATATTTATTAAGCAGAAGTGCATGAGCAACCTGACCAATTCAATTCAGTTAATGAATGTTTCTTTGTCCCTTAAGCAGAGACAGATCACCTCCTTCTATACACAGTTTTATGCATTCTGTGTTTGAAGTTGAACAGACTAGAAGACCTAAACATGTTTATGAGTAGGATAAAAAAAAAAAAAAGGAAATTAGAAGTGGGTGTTTACCCTCAGCAGGTGAGAGACGTCCGTCGGCTGAGCGCACCAAGTGAGTAATTTTGCTTTTTCTGGCTTTCCTCTTCTGGCTGCCCACAGGCACATCACCTGTCTTGCGGGTGTCAGGAGAGAGAGGAACGCACGCAGAGTCTGACTTCACCGTGCTTGAGTCAGTGGCCGTTGGGTCAGGCTGTGCTATGGCTACAGATAGGAGACATTGACATTTGTATGCTGTTATGCAGAAATATGCAGCAGGTTAGGACTACAGATTACAATCTGCACCGCTACAGTGATGTGTTTAGCGTGGCACCAAATATAGTCAGCTCAGGAGAGTTGAATGCGTTTGGAAACGTGCAGATAGTTTCATGTGTTTTATCTTTTGTCAATATCTAAAATATATATTTTTACAATAACCTACACCTGCTGTATGCCCCTTCTTCTTCTTGTTTTTTGTGACCTACTTTGTTCTGTAGCATAAAGCACAGAAAGAGCTACAAACCACAATGAAAGAACTGACCTAACCACATGTCACTTTACCTAGACACATTTTTAAACACCTACTCAGATGAGCTCATTCATACAGAAACAAGTACTTGGAATTAATAATAGAGGATTTTTTTTTATTTTTATTTTTTTTAAGATAAACGGAAAAAGAAAGCACGGACACATGATGCATGCTTCCTCTGTCACCTTTGTCCAAAGTTCCAGCCTTTTCCTTTTTGTGCTTGTACTTGCTAACAATCTTGTGGAATAAAGTCTTTTTCTGAGATGGGGATGAACCTGATTGTATATAAAACAGAAAAGAGGAAGATGGCATGCTATGTTAGATGGCTATCATGACATGCTTTGAGAACTTCCTGTGGGTAAGACTAAAACAGGCAATGGGTTAAAGGTTAGGAGGAAGTGATTTACAGCAATACACTCACCCTTACTAGGCGGAGGATTTTCCAGAGGGTTGGCTGCGCTGGCTTTCTTCCGTTTGGTGACAGCTGTGCTCTTTTTGTCGAAGGTTACTGGGCTGTACTGGGGCAGGCTGTTAAACTTCTTCTCAAACTCTTCTTCCAGCTTTCCCAAATTGCTGAAGATAAAAAAAACAAACATGCATCACATCACAATTTAAATGTAGATG
This sequence comes from Clarias batrachus, assembly GCA_003987875.1. Classification (NCBI taxonomy): domain Eukaryota; kingdom Metazoa; phylum Chordata; class Actinopteri; order Siluriformes; family Clariidae; genus Clarias; species Clarias batrachus. Next base: position 80,139 of record QMIH01000070.1, read on the forward strand.
ATACCCTTTGCAATCTCATGAATATCTTCCAAAAATAGTAGCTTTGCTCTTTTCTTTCCATTATATTAAACTCAAATACAAGCGAGTGTGAATTTGTGCTGATGTCACAACGCTCAACCTACCAGATCCATTTTAGATGAAACAATTATTTAATCTGTGATCAGCAATTTTCCGACATAGCAGAATGAAGGTAGAGTTAGTTGATAAAAGGTAATGCGAGTCAGTGAGCTCACCCTGGCACGGGCTCCTCTTTGGATTTGGACTTTTTCAGTTTTTTGGGATTGCTGGCAGCAGGTTGACTGAAATTACAGCTTTCTTCTGTCCATCCTATCTCGGATTCAGATATACTGCCACGCATGGAGCCTCTCTTTCCTGAAAGTCACACAAGTAAACACATATATGGTCTTCCATTCCTATATTTATGCATTTCTATGCTGTACTGCATTACAGCTAAATAATGATTTAACCTAAACCCTACAGTTAATCAAAGTAACCCAAAAAAAGAAACCCCATATATATATATATATATATATATATATACACTCTTATATATTTAATGATGACATACACACTTGCAAATTCCTCAAATAATCCTAAATGAGCCACTCACGGTCTCACACATACTTATTGACTGCATAACCTAATAATAGCCATAACCATAAAAACTTGCTCATTTCCTGTCCGGCAGTGGAAATTTCTTTTTAAAAAGATATTTATAATAGTTGTGACAGAACTCTGATACCTCTGTCCACGTTGGCCCGCAGTGACGTCAGCATTCCTTCAGACACTAGAGTTTTGTACAGCGCTCCCTTACAGCTTCGCTCTGATTTCCGGGATCCACAGGGTTCAGGCTTGGGCTCGGTGTCTTTCTCTTCTGTTTGAACTAAAATAGGCTTAACTTCCACTTCCCTCTCTTCAGCTTTGTTTGGCAGTGGAGAGCCTGGTTCCACCCCTTCAACTTGCTGTTCTGAAGAGCTCTGCGGCTCAGAATCCTCCGCTCTGTCCGTTTCGACGTCCTCTTCCTTCTTGCATTCGGGTTTCATCTCTGCTTCATGGCTAATCAGTGACCCTTCTGTCTCAAGGGGCTTGCAGTCCTCTCCTCCTCCTCCTCCTTTTCCTTCCTTCTCCTCTTCTTCCTCCTTGGTCCTGAGCTGTTTCTTGGCTTTGGGTTTGGTCTTTTTCTTCTCAGCTGTTGAAGGCTGATCTGTCGGACTGCCTGAGGGACGTGCTCGCTTCCTGGTTGGCTCCATCTCCTCTGATCCCCAGGCTCCTTTGGCCACCGCCTCGATAGTGTACATCAAGCTCTCAAGGTCCGAGACGGATGAAGAACGCTTTTTGCAGGGTTTCTTGGGCGAGCCAGGGCTTTTCTCGCCTTTTGACACGTCGTTCGGCTTCTTCTTCTTCTTCTTACAAGAAGTTGGCGATGATGACGGTGGAGTCGGTGTGGGAGGGTCCGTGGTGGGAGATGTGTTAGGAGCACTGTCCTGGGCGCAGAGAGAGGATGAGTCCATCGCTGGCTGGGATGAGAGGGCCTCCAGTTTTTCTGCTTCAGAGGCTAAACACATCTAACAACACAAACACATCGATCCGCATAAATACAGGCACCTGATTCGTATTAAAGAACAGATGAATTAATAAACTGATCATTGTAATGACATCTAATAAGTATATGAATTGTTTCGATCTAACTCTATAACCTTACGTGATTCCATGATCACTACAGGTGAACACGCGGTAAAACATAGCAAGGCCCAGGAGATGGCAAAACAGTCCCAGGTACCTTTATTTATTCATCCATCTTCACCTGGCACAAACTGTACCTTAGACTATGGATTATTTTTACCAAGCAAAGCTCTGCTACACTGAACACTGACCGTCTTCAGTTTAGTACTGTTTACTGCTCTTTATATATATACAGGTGCATCTCAATACATTAGAATATCATTTGAGAGATTTATTTATTTATTTATTCCAGTAATTCCAAGTTAAAAAGTGAAACTCATATTACATACTGTGTACACACAGACCAATATATTTCAAGTGGTTATCATGGTTCCTTTTGATGATTCTGGCTTACAGAGCTGGACTGTTGCTCAATGGGCTAAAGTCCTCTTTTCAGATAAAATGACATTTATTGTATTTCATTTGAACATCAAGGTTCCAGAGTCTGGAGGAAGAGAGGACAGGCACGGGTCCACGTCCAGTGTAAAGTTTGCACAGTCAGTGGTGGTTTGGGGAGGAATGTCATCTGCTGGTGTTAGTCCACTGTGTTTTATCAGGTCTTGGGTCAGAGCATCCGTCTACCAGGAAGTTTTAGAGCACTCCACTCTTCTCACCAGCTTTATGGAGATGCTAATTAAATTTTCCAGCAGGACTTGGCACCTGCCCACACTGCCAAAAGTACTTATACTGGTTTAAGGAGCATGTGCATGTCCTAAACCCCATAGCGAATCTATAAGATGTTATGAAGAGGAAGATGTGAGACACCAGACCCAACAACACAGAAGAGCTGAAGGCCGACTTCAGAGCAACCTGGGCTTCCATAACACCTCCGCAGTGTCACAGACTGATCGCCTCCATGCTATGCAGCATTCCTGCAGTAATGCATGCAAAGGGAGCCCTGACCAAGCACTGACTGCTGTACATGTTCACAGTTTTCAGTAGTGCAACATTTCTGTGTTAAAAATCTTTTTATTGGTCTTATGTAATGTTCAAATTTTCTGAGATACTAATTTTTAGGTTTTCATTAGCTGTAAGCATCAAAATGAAAAAGAAATATCAGTCTGTGTGTAATAAATCTGTGAGTAAATAAAATGAGTTTCGCTTTTTTAAAATAAATCAACATTTCGATTCCTTTGTCTATATATAGAATCATTAGTCCTGAAAACATGCTTTACAGCATTTCTTATCTTTGGCACAATACCGTACCATGTTCCTTAATCTCCACCTGATAAGATACTTAATAACAGTAATGTGTAATATGTCTTAATAAATTAACATCAGTGTGTGCGTGTGTGTGAGCTGTGTACCTCAGCAAGCTGAAAAAGTGCAGACTGGCTGCACTGCTTCACCTCAGATACTGAAACCTGAGAACCGCTAGATGATATCTGCAACAAATAAATAGGATAAACCACAGACCATATTAATCATATAGCTGTTTCAACGAAATATGCAAACATGCTCGTCTTGAATTGATCAAAGTTTGCACTTACAATAATTATGTTCATATATGACCTTAATTATCGACCCTTGAGTGCACTGCAACCCACAACGGGCCGCAACTTACAGACCATCAACCGCTGCAACCTGTTGTGTTTACCACACTCTTTCACTCTTAATATTTGAAGCAAAGTGATGCAGGGAACCATTTCTTTTCCTTGACTTGAAATGGGTTCTGTTGTCATGGATGGTCTCTAACATTTAAAATGTTGCACGATTTATGCTTTTGGAAAATATTGAAAAAGTGCTAAACCTTCACCAGGTGAACTGTGCCTCACTGATCAGAAATGATACATCAGTAAACTGGTGACAGGATCAGGGGCACGCAAGGCTTGGCGACGCCCAAGGGGACCAAGAACCCAAAGCAGCACAGCCCGCCTCGCACGGGGCCAAGCACACACATAGCCCAAGCCTGCTGATCTGGCTTCCAAAATCCCCAGGTCCCAATCTGATCGAGCACCCTTGGGATGCCCCAGACAAAACAGTCTGATCCCTGGAGGCCCCACTCCGCAACCCACAGCACCCAAAGGATCTGCCAGCAAGATCCTGGTGCCAGACACCGCAGCGCTCTACCTGATGGCCTGCAGAGGCACAAGCTGGTTTTAATGTTATGGCTAATCGGTGTGCATAAACACACACAAGTCTACAGGATCGTACATTACTGTAAAGTAAATGTCACACTAAATCATTAAAGAGCCACTGCAAATCAAGTCTAGAACCAGCAAAAAATATTTATTTATTTATTTTATTTTTTAAAGTTTTGATACTGAGGGCCGCCACAACTTAATTAGTGTCCAGTTTACACCGGATTGTGTTTAAATTAAATTTTAAATATTCATTAATAATGATTAATTGATAAATGATTGTTTCCGTGTTCAACTGTCGACTTAGAAATGCCTGTAATTTGCAACACTACTATAAACTGATGAAGATTTACTAATAATTATTAATAACAAGTCTAATGGCGTCGGCGAGGATGCCTCCTCCACTGACGAGTTTAGTTCTTTTTGTTACTAAGAATAATTTATACGTCAGAACCACTCTAAAAATACATGTGAAACACGAAGGAAGCTATTAAAGAAAACTATGCCAGACATTTGAGCTTGGCGTGACCAATGTACTGATTCCAAAATCTTATCAGCTGATCTGCTGGTTACAATCATAATTCTACATAAAGCCTACACAGTTCAACCAAAGAATTTCAGACAGACAGAAAAACACTCTTGTGGATAAACAGACTGATGAAATTCTACGACTATTTACTTTCAAATCATTATAGTGTGATTTATAAAGGAAGCCTCATACAGCTAATTCTTACATGCCTTTGGCAATGCTGCGTGAATGTGTGTCACTGCAAGGATGTGCAATTTCTGTTTTGGTAAAACTCCTGACCAGATGACTTTTAAAAAAGGAAATTAAAGTTGCACCATCATAAGCTGCGCAAGTATGTGAGTAATGATGGTGGGACTGAATGATTTCTCCACACAAACTAATCCTTGTGCGGAACGTGTTCATGTCACATTGACACTGTACTGTACATGGTCTGTACTGATTAATGAACTGATTAATGAACAGGCGGATGGGACTAATGGTAAAAACCATAGTGACTAAAGGTCTAGAGTTCATGCACAGGGAGGTGTGTGTAACATCCTTTTATGACAAATAGGAAAAAAGGAAGCTTGTGATGCAAATCTCTTTTACATTTCTGACCTTACTGTGACATTAATATTTTTTTTTTTATCTTTTACCAAAATCTAATGTTGATTGGAAGGGAAATTCCACATCAATTCTACAAATGTTAAACCACTTGTTCGCAGCCAGCGGGTCAGACAAACGGAAAATCAAACGTTTCCGCCGCTACTTTTTTTTAATGTGGAAAAAAACTTTTAATAGTTGGCACATCAATGTGCTATAAGCAGACTAAGCAGAATAATACACTTCAAAAGGTGTATTAGTATAATTTAATCACAGCATAATTTGAAGTGTGTTAAACCAATAACCCATCACACCATCATACTTTACCCTGGCCTCCTTTAAGATTGAAAATAAATATACAAAAATACACTATATTATACATTAAATACTAGACACACTATATTGCAAAAAGTATTCACTTGCCTGCCTTCACATGCATATGAACTTGAGTTCATAACATCTGATTCTTAATCCATAGGGTTTATCCCCAAACTTTTCCTACAATGTTGGGAAGCATTAAGCATTATTTTTACTGGACGAGCACAACTCCTGAAAAACAACCCCACAGCCGTTCCGATCGAGTTACTTAGAGAAACGCAATAGAGATTGAATCGCCACTTGGATATCGTGACAATATCATATTGGTGGTCCCTGGTGAGTCCCATCCCTATTTAACAGGACAATATTTCTTTCATTGAATCAAAGAATTTAAGCAGAATAAACCTTTTTGTTTTTAACTTGGTTGCACTAGCTATGTAGCCTTGTAGTAACGTTATGAGAGTAATTTCTCCAAACCATGACTATTTTTAATAATAATTTTAAAAAGTATGATGAAATTAAATTCTCAAAATAAATAACGTTAAAGAAATCTGTAACTAAAACAGAACCCTACAATACTCTAAACACAGCTGCCAGTTAATAATCTATATTTAAACTTTTTGAGTGAAGGGACAACAAGTGGGCTGAACACTTGACCAGTCAGTGAACAAAGGCAAGCTTTCAGTGCAGGGCTGATCACCTCACTATGAGCCTCAAATCTATGAAATCTAAGATGCTTGCGCCCTCTGCAGACAAAGTACAGAAGATACAAGGAAACACATGGATGTGTATTTACTTCTGTTCTGTTATCGAATATAAAGTTAAAAAAAACAGAAGATGTAGCAAGACCATTTGGTATATTTCATGTCATTTTTGTTTGTATCGTGATGTATGGAAATCTTTATACATTTTCCCCTCCCTATTCCAAGAATACAGTCTCTACTAGGGTTGCTTGATTAGGTCTAAAATCAGAATCATGATGGTTTTAGTTATCACTGAGGTCACGATTATTATGCACGATAACATTCCAATATTAACGTTGGAAACATCATGCAACGTTATATAAAACAACCAAACAAAACAAAACGGGTGTTTTTGACAGTGGAGATGAATATCAGCCAGGATATGAGAGTGAGTTTATTGAGGGATGAAAGCACATTGCTATAAAGTAAAATGATGTGATGGATTTCGCACACAAAATGAGAACATCACTGTGAAAAAGAAATGCAGGAAAAATTATTTTTCAACTCGATTATTTTGTTTTCATAATCATCGGGAGCCAAAATTGTAATTGAAACTGATTACCTGACAGCCCTAGAATCTACTATGATTGGTCCGATGCTTTACTGCGTGTCAAACACAATATGAGCTGATCTGTGTCCCTTCCTCAGACCCAAGTGAAAGAGGGACGTTGACAAATCATTGTAATATAATCATTATTACAAATCACATAATCATTATTTTAAGTGTTTACATGGTGAATATTCACTTATTAAATTGATCATCAAAAGTGTACACTACCCCTCTCATTCTGACGGAAATTTTAATTATCATGCATAATAATAATAAGTATTATTATTATATATGATCGGGTCACGGAGTGTTTACACGATGCAGATTTATTCCTATGATGGAATATTATTCCTATTATTAGTGGAACATCTAGGTGCATGTAAATATGTACAAATTCTGTAGAATATAGATGTTTATACTCGAGATCACATGGCCGCCTGTAAACTGTGGCTCTCTGCTGCCATCTAGCATCATGAAAGAGCATCGCACCACATATCAACAGATCAACATTCAAAATTAAAAGAACTGCATCGCCAGTACCATTTTAAGTAGAATGATTTGTAGTACAGAATGATGGAATGATGGAATGTTGGTAGAAAAATTTATCAAACTGATAGGGTTGAGTTCACTCACTCACGTCAATAATCCTGTATACAGGATCACCCGGGCCCCGAAGGTGTGATGCGACAATGTGCTATCCACTAAGTCACTGTGCCAGTGAGTAACTGAACAAAAATATATCTGATTAAACTTTTTGACCCTACTGTAGACTCACCTCAGCCAGCTGGAAGAGAGGAGAGCGCATGCAGCTGCTTGGTAAATCTGGCGAGTTGGGCTGAGAAAGGCCACATACCTAAAAATCAAGAACAAGAAGACGACAATGAGAAAATACGACAGGATTTTAGAAATGTGGCAAAATTTTACAGAATCTTGCTTTTTCTTCCATGTGGGCTTAAATGTGTTAAAAGTTTAGTTATTTAAACGCAATATACGACTCAAGGATCACACCTGGGGCCACTTTAGTTTAAGCAGAGTGACTGTTTTCAAGCTCGAACTGCAGGACATTTCCCTAGCTGGCATTTAACTGTTATTGCGGCGTGACATACGATTGTTTTGTCTACTCCTCATGAACATTCATTTAATTAACAAGATGTGTACCAGATAGTGAGGAATACTAAAAAAAACTAATTAAAGGTCAGCGGTTCACAATTAACTAGCGATTTTTATGACCGTGTAAAGATTCTTCGACTTAGCAATCCCACAAGCTGTGTTTTTAATTAGTCATATGTGGGTAGTTTAATTAAAAGAGAGCAATTCCTCACTTCTTTATGATAATATACAAGATTAGATTTTGGGGGTTTCTCACCTCTGTCTGGGGGGCTGCTGCGCTTAGACACTCTGAATTTTTACACCCTTCGACGAGCTCAGGTGGACAGGAGGAAATCTGCGCAAATAAAATACAGATCAATCGGCATACATGCAAGCCGGAGCGAGTCGGCGCACATGGCCGATCGGCAGTGCGTGTCTGTATTATGTGTTTTTACCTCAGCCAACTGGAAAAGGGCAGATTTCCCATGCTTTGCAACATCTGCGTCTCCGCTCTGTGAACTACTAGACGAGGGCTGAAAAAAAGGAAATAAATAACAAGGCACGTAAGGATGTGAAATAAAAGGCAGTGATAGAGACCATTGCAGATCAATTCAATTAAACTTTATCTGTATAGCGCTTTTACCAGTGGTCATTGTCGCAAAGCAGCTTTACAGTATTAAAGAAAATGAGTATAGAGTATGTATAAATCAAAATGATCAGATTGTTTCATAATGTGATTTTCTGGATGAATTAATGTTCAGTTTATCAGTAGTCCTTTTGGGTTTAGGTGATGTTGCCTAACAGAAACGCAGCACAGTTCCTCTAGTCAAGTTTCAACAACACAAATGGATATTTAAGTCTCGTCAGCTTGCTAAAATCAGATCAGGGAAAAGTGTTAGACAATGAAAAATTTGTTTAGACACTTATGTTCAGTTTTCTTAATCAAGTTTCAGACTCAGAGCCGTGCTGGCAACACTGCATAGGTAAATGTTGATTTAAAAAATAAATAAAAAACGAGTTTAACTATGAGGGTTCAAGATTTCAAACTGTGTACAGTATTTGATATTTTCGGATATGTCAGGTTGTACAAAAGTTATCAATACTTCTATAAATTGTACATTTTTACCACTGTCAGAATATGGGAATGATGTCGCAAAAATGTAGAACTCTCAAAAATGAGTATGTTGTTATTATTATTTTTATTATTATTATTTGATGAAAACAAACAAAAAATTTGATCATGTGTACAATATCTGTGCTATTTATTTGACCTTTTTTTTTTTTCTTTTTTTGCTCAATCATATTTGGGTAGCTGGTTAAAATGAAATACAATTCAGTTCATCGTATTCCCTACGTCACGCTATACACAGTATGTTTATTTAAACGGATACAAAGCTCGAGCCTAAAAACACCATCTCACCATCGCCTTACTCTGACTGCAGAATATGAATACATACAGTACGCATCCAAAATATCTGACCAGTATCCATGCAGTTCAAAATGTTGAAATATGTATTTAAAATCTTTTATGTTTTGTTTCCAGGCTTGCCAGAACTGCACAAAAAGCCCTGTGTGTAGTTTCCTGCTTATAATTAAATGACATATAAACATGTCAGCAGTAAAAGGCCACAGCGGCAGTCAGTTCCTTCTGCTATGTCTATGTGTGTGCTCCTAAAATAATGTGTGGTTATTCGGCAGGGAGAAACAAACAAAACACGCACATCCAGTGCTGGTATGACAAACTTTTTGACTGCTTTGGGAAATATTTTCTCAATCGATACGGTCACATTTTGGCCAGTGATGTAATACTGTTTGTCTATAAAACAAAGAGATGCTGCTTATTGTTTTTCGATGGACCCCCTCTAGGGCGCTCTTTAGCGACATAAATGCAGAGCTGAGGGCAATTAGGATCACTTAGTAGCAGCCAAATGGAGTTTACTGCAGATTAACAGCAATAAGAGGAGTCCGCAGAGACGCACAAATGCCGGGCAAAGCTCAACTTTGTACTGAAAAACGATTCACTGGCACTGGTTTTAAACATCCTACGTATTTATATATATACGGTATGATGGTGGACGTGTCTAAGTGCGTAACATTTAAGTTTTTGAACTGAAATCTTGAACCTGATGCAGAATTTCTACTCTAATGTAGGCATATTTAGGTCTATTCTGAACAGCCATGCGTCCCTTTTATACATTTTATGCACTCACGATAAATAACTAAATTAGAATAATACATTTCTCTAGATCTCTGAAGAGATCTTTCTTTTTTTTTTCTTTTCTTTTTTTTTTTATTCCTTTGTTACAGGTCCTAGGGCAGAACCCTTTACTCTGACACTCTTGCAGACGGAACCACAGAAACCCATCTATCCACAGTAACTTCCCAGAGCACAAACACACAATCACAATTAAGACATATTTCCTCATCTCGCTCTCTAATGACACGGGCAGAGCAGCGAGGGCTTCTACTGAGTCACGGCTCAGCCTCTGTAACAGTGGAGATGGGCCTGTCACAATCGATTTCGCCGGCCAGAGATCATGTGTTCATTACATCAGGGAACAAAGAGAACTTATTTCAAGGCACAGACAGCAGAATGAACACCCTGATCCTTCTGCTGCTCACTGCACCTACAGCGTACGACGCTCGTCTGAGCTCTCAGAGCATGTTTACCAGAGCAGTGTGGTAAACATACGTTACATACGTTATGCAGTGTGGTCTTGCTGCTGCTGTTTGCAACAAGTCCAGAAATTGTAGCACTTAATTTATCCACCCTTATTTGCATTCCACACGCTATTAATGTAACACTGCAGATTTTAACGGCAACTGCTACCGTACACTTCCTGCTTACAGTGACTATAAACAGCGTAATAATCAACAATCATTTCATTCAAGCCATTCAATTTCACACTTCCAAATCCAGAATTCTCGTGCGTCAAGTAGCAGACCAGACCAGTGTCAGATAAATATAATTCCTGCTTTTAGCAGATGTGCTACTCCACAGCTGACGCAGCAGCTTGGTCTGTGTTTACAGACACGGTGCACTTTACAGAAAGCGCTCGGCCGTCCTTTGATGGGTGAAATTGTAATACCTATTTGATGACACCAGGGGGCAGAAGACACTGCTACTGAGGGTTACAGTGAGATCATCTTGATGATTTGTTTACAGCTGATAAGATCAGGGCACACATTTACATATCTTCAAAGAGAGCTGTTATATGAGTATTTTGCATTTTATACCTAGGGAGAAGCTACTTTTATATTTTAAATTTTGGTGTAAAAAAAAAAAAAAAGAGGGTATCATAAATGTTTTTCAAACAGACATTTAACTCATGTACTGTATGAACGGGTAATATTTTGGTGTTCGCTCTTTGGACAATCTTCTCCAATCCCCAAATCTAGACAACACCACTCCCATTTTTCTAAACAAAGTATTAGGTCTTCTGCTGACGTAGCAGTCTAGTGAGAAGTGTTGAGTTTTTAGAAGAAAATGATCCACATTTACAGACAGGAGTCTGATTTACTGTACACTCGATGTGTGTGTGTACAGGCATTGAACGACTGATCGGAAGGTTTTATGTTCAAATCCCACCACCACCACCAAGCTGCCACTGTAGGGCCCTTGAGCAAGGCCCTAAACCCTCAACTGTTCAGATGAGATTAAAATATAAGTCGCTATGGAGAATAGCGTCTGCCAAATGCTGTAAATGTAAAATGAATAACGCTACCTCGAAGGCTAGAGGTTTTTAATATTCTGTAAGAGAATACTGTAAAACTTGTTCATCTTAGTACTTATACGTATATACCGTATACCGTCTGAAACACAATGCTCATTTGTTTCATGGAGGTACATGGATGTGGATATCTGAATTTTTTTTTTTTTTTTCGCTTAACCACAATAGTGCAGTGTGTCAAGCTACCCATAAGAAATATGCCTCTGGTATGTACTGTACTATAGTTTCCTATGGCCATCTATAGTACAGACCATAATAGACCATAGCATTTACAATGGTACTTCAGACATTACCACTGTAGGCTCCATAACACTTTACAGACTATCGACGGCACATCAGTGGGTACCATGGTACTGTAGTACTATGCAGAGTATGTACAACTCTACTTTGGTGCTCCACAGTGGCTATTAAAGATGAACACATCATCTAATATGGTATGTTTGTACATAATGTACCATATAAGACATGTTAGTACATACCACTGGTATAGGAGAATACAAACAGGACCATATTATCACATTATGACACACAAATGTATAGAACATATTCTGTTTGTATCTTGGGATGTGCTGCGGAGTATCATATTACTGTACATGGTAAAATCACGTACCATACTCTAGTACATGTACGTTTGTACCAAAGTATGTGGAATGTTAGCAACATGTAGCACAGTCTGGTACACATGTCCGAAACCAGCAAATGGTACTATATACCAAGGTAAGGGTAACAAAAAAAATAATCATTTAAATGTGGCTTGTCTGGTTGGTTACTTAAACACATCTGCAACATTTCTAATATTGTTTTGTTAAAAGAAACAAATTTATCAAAAGAAGAGATTGTGAGTTTCTCTTACCACCCAATGCTGGATCACAACCCTAATTTGGGAACTTCTGGTCTTACCGACGTACATAAACATTCAGAAGCTAGAACCGTACTGTAAGTTTAATGTTTTTATTAGACTTTGACGATGCCATGTTTGGTATTTGGGGGAAACCTTGCTTGATCCCTACCTGCCTTTACGAGTGTGTGTATTATAATACATTACAGATCTGTTAGGATTTATTATCTGCCTCGCAATTACTCATAAAAATATTCCTACATTAAATTTAATTATTAACATGATCTTAACTGAACGGGTTCATTATAAATCTCAAACTGTATAACCACAAATTATTAACAAAGATCTTTGTGCTACAATGATTTTAGATCTATTTTTTTTTTTAGATATACTGTATATATTTTATGTAGCATTTAAAGAGCTCTTCTTGTCAACAAAAAGCAAGTAAATCTGATTTGATTCTACACTATTTTTTTTTTTTTTTTTTTATAAAAATGCATATGATCATCATACTAAGCAGCTCAGGAAAGCAGAACTTGGGTAGCTACCAACATCAAGTTTCTCAGCAGATTATATTTCATATAAAGCCAATTCCAGTTGTAGTTGCAAATTTATTCATAGATATGAAAATATATGTTTTCTCTAGCGTGCGGAAACTCTCTCCTGTTCAAATCAAACATGGCAAAAAAGACGATATGAGCTGCCTAACTAAACATGCTCTCTCACCAGGTTAGTCAAGAAAGAGACATATTCACCAATAAGTTTAAAATTGAATTTCCTTTTACAGTTAAGCTGTTATCGTAAACCTCTTTATATTACTGTACAGTGAAATTCATTCTTCGTACATCCCAACCCAGGAAGTGGAGGTCAGGGCAGAGGGTCAGCCGTGACACGGCACCCCTGGAGCAGACAGAGTACAGGGCTTTGCTCAAGGGCTCAACAGCTTGGTGGAGCTGGGGATTCAACCCCCGACCATCTGATTAATAACCCAGAGACATAACCCACTGAGCTACCACTGTCCCGTGGTGGAGAATATTATATTTGCAACCCAGGTGTCATTGCGATACATACTGTAAATGTCATAGACGCAGAAGTAGAGTTTTAAAAGCACATCCATTAACCCATGCACTATCATAAGAGTCACTACAAGGCCAATATAAAGCCTACCCAACATGCACTGCACAGGTCTCTGCTGCTAGGGCTTGGAAGTAATGTATGTCTTCAGTTACAGTCCCGGCTGTCACATTGGAGTCCTCAGTTGTAAAAATCCCACCATTATCGAATTAGTTATTTCTATTAATTACTCAATTGACCTGTTCACAGATTTGAACAGGTTTCATCCAAACAACTCGACACGTGCAGCCTATAAGTAATAACCGCTCCAAAATATTGTTATCATTTAAACAGAAGCATATTTGCACAATTTGATTATATAAAAAAAAAAATCTGTGCTGTGGCGCTCCAATGAATCCATATTAGAGTGGTAGTGCTCCCTGGTCGCACTACATTCGAGAATCCCTGCTGTAACTGAATTGCTGCGATCATTCCCCTACTGAGACTCCTTGCCAGCATCCACTACTGGAAAATTTGCAATACAAAAGGTGAATGTAATAACAGCTTTCCTTCGAGCCCAATCTGACTCTCAAAACTCTGTTCTAAACATTATCACCGCTCCAGATAATCTGCAATCTGTCCCTGTGATCCGGCTGAACAGATTGGATTGTGTTGTAGTATTACCTCTCTGGCGGTCAGGGCGTGCTCCCCGGCTAGCAGCAGCATGCTCAGGCCACCCATCTTCGTCGGATCTACACACACAAACACGTGCACGGAAATAATACATCAGGGGTGATCATAAGTTGGCCAAAGGCTTTGTAGACGCCATGCTTGTCAAACATTCTACTTCGAATGCGCGGTATTAATAGAGTAGCTACTGTATCTGCCCTGCTGCAGCAGCCTCCGCTCTTCTAGGGAGACTTTCACACTTCATTCTCTTTCTGATGTGTAATGTGAACATTAACTGAAGCTCTTGACCTGTACTGTACGGGGGCTCCTATTAAAGTAAACGCTGATGGTACTGTATATTTTGTGCAATAACCCTAACAGACCTTGATAAAGTCTTGGCTCACCATGTGCTAGCTACCTTTATAGATTTTTAACCCTGGATTGCAATGAACAATGCTGGCTTACAGAAAAAATCCATGAACACTTGAGCAAATGCAAATTACCCTTTGATATTAACCAGCGGGATGCAAACTAAGACACAAGAATGCCAACTGATATCTACTTTCTGCTTTGCACTGCACAGTTTGCTATGGTTTCTGTGGAGTACTGATCTTCCTAAGCTCCAGACTCTTAGTGCTTAGTGTTTTTATGTTGTAATTCAGCGTTTGTATCATTTCTTCGTTTTGTAAACATGTCTACTGCTTTCTATTAATTTGTCTGGCCAATATAGTGCAACACACAAAAAAAAAACACATCTGCAGACTGGTAAACATATTAATCCTATTGTGTGCTGATAAATTAAAAATGAATATCTTCCTTCTGAATATTTGCCATCATTCTCATTAAATGGTCACATATGCGGGCAAACAGACACATTGCAAATCTTGGGTTACAGATTTGGCCTTTTTGTCACATTTCATCATGTGCTTATGGTTCTGTTTTGGTCCTGTTTCTACTTTCTAGGGATGGGAATCAAACAGTATGTGTATAGAATGGTATATACCTAGATGGCAATTAAATTAATATTGTGATTCTGTAAGCATCATGATTGTATAAATATCTCGATTTATTATTACATGGCAAGTCTAAAAGTGTGTGATGAGTGGGTTTGAGATTAATTTGCATGCAGAGTTTGGGGGAATAGGCAGCTCAGAGGCTTTTTAATGTGCGCAACTGTTGAAAACATTACACCATAAAAACGTTTTCAGTTGCACCACTCAGAAGCTCGTGCACTAGAGATGAGAAACCCAGACCCATTAATGGATCTGAATCCTTCTGAATTACTCAATGAACTGATCCGCGCCTCACAGGTCCTCTGAGTCACTTTAGTCAGCAGGGATTCTGACTGTGTTGGTATTCCACTAGAGGGCGCTCACGAAAACCTCAGGATCCACCAAATCCTTGAACTCATGAACCACGTCCCTCAGATCCAGCGGTTTCACTTGTGAGACGAGTCTGGCGGATCTGCTGAATCCCCCGGGGGTTAAATGAATCATTCTGAGTTACTAGCTAACAACTACTTAGAACACCTGAATAATGTCATTTTGTATTTAAGTTGTATTTGTCTATTTTGTTATTTGCAACAAGATCCTTTATATGACTCGTGAGTCACAAATCCTTCTCTTCATTTACACGGATTTGTCAACCACCAGTCATATAAAGGTTCGGGTTAACCTGGATGAATCCGGATTCGCTCATCTCTACTTGGCACAGGACCTGTTGTGTCTACAGTCTGATCATCTGAGAAACAGCCAATTCTGGTTACTGGCGGATCGATCTGTGCGTCTCTATTATAAACATAATAAATCCAAAAATCGATTTTGGAGTCAGTGTGGCGATACATGAATCGGCATGCGAGAATTGCGATTCATCACTAAATAGATTTTTTTTTTCTCCCCCCATCTCTATTACTTCTGTCCCGTCACTGTTGCTTCGTCCTGTCACCTGTTCCCTGGTTCAGGGTGTATATCACATTAGGAATGGTCATTCTTGTCTTTGCTTGCTGATGTTTTTATGCTTCCTCTTTTGATGCTATTCCATTGTTTATGGTAATGGATTTTCCTCTGCTAGCCCTAGCTGTCTGACCTCTGCTATAAACAATAACCGTAATTATCTGATAAACCCTAATCACGCTAACATTGAATTCTGACACTTGAGTCCTTGACTGTTCACTTTTACGCTTTTACATCCAGTCATAAATCCTATCATTTACCACACACACACATATTAAAGCCATAATCAACACATGCCTCTGAAGCTCATCGTTAAACACCAGGCTGTGGAACAAAAGCACCACCTTCACATTTACTTTAAACCAAATCTTGAATGAAATTCTTCAGTGCTGATTCCTCACTATTTCCTTTTTTTTTGTATAAGGTTAGATTTAAAAGGCAGTCAAATAAAAGACCATGAAATATCTCATGAGACCCACCTGCCATGGCGAAGTTTAGCTGTGGTGTGCTGTCTGTTTTGGGCACTTTTTTGGCAACGGTGTTGTCCTTGTTGTTGTTGGAGGGCAGAGACCAGGCCTTCTTGCGCACATTACTCACTGCATGAGTGGGACTCTTCACCGGCTTGCTGGTAGCAGGACACCACTTATAGCCTGGATTGGCTTTCATAAAGGCATCTTTATACTGCACAATACAGAGACACCAATCAGCACACCGGACAAGTAGTACTGTGAAATTCGAATTATCAGTGTATGTGAATTAAACTGGAGCAAAGTCCAGGTTTACATTTCTCACTTATGACTACAGTACATCCCTTTACTAATTGCCACACAAAAGAAACGATATAATGACTGCAAAATATATATATATTTTTCATCATACTTAATTTATACAAGCTTGAATTAAGCTGAAATTCTCCATAACAAAATCCTTTAAGGTGAATAACTGAATAGTATGCTGTATTCAAAACCACAACAATTTAGTTAACAATTTCTCAATATTTCTTAATTTCTTTCTTTTTTAATATTATATATGCACAGATTTTAACAAATAGACCAGTGGTTCTCAAACTGGGAGTCCCCAGAGGGGTCGCGGAATAATTTCAAGGGATTAAAAAAATGATGTCGTTTTTTGTGATTATAATACACCCTTTTCAGTATTACAAGTAAATGCTATAAATAAATATTTTCTGATTTTTAAAGATATTACTGATTGAGTGTGAGTCTTTAAATTTCGCGACTCAAAGATATGACATCACTGTGCAGCGACTGGCTCACTAGTTATTGCTTGAGCGCACAACTGCAGGTGAAAACCGCAACTGCTGAGATGGATAAATTTGTTATCCGCAAATAGGGCTGAAACGATTCCTCGAGTAATTCGATTACAAAAAATGATCAAGGCAAAATCTTCTGCCTCCAAGCTTCTTTTAATGAATTGTAAAAGCTTGCGTTAGGTTTTTGCGCAATTATTTGTTTGGCGTGACACAGCGCGCTTCCGGATGCAAGCCGCCAGTAAACACCGACGATGAAGAAGAAGCGCTTACGTCACCCTCAAAGCGGAAGGAGACGCAAACAGTTAGCGGTGTATTGATGTGAGGGAGCGTTCTGTTGCGGCCTGCAAAATGGAAGGGAGCGATAAAAATCTCCGAAAAAAAAAAAATTTTTTTAAGTGTGCCTTAGTTTTTTTGATACTTAAAGTCATTTGAAATACCGTTTTTGCATCTGAGAAAAGGCTTTAAAATAAGAATATATGGCTGTAATGCACTTAATTCATCTCAGTCAACTTTAAGCTCTTCCTTGTATTGTGAATAATGACAATGTTTATTTTTGATCAAATGCTGATATGCATTTAAAAAATAAAAGTAGATTTTTCTAAAAAGAAAACCGATTACTCGATTACATTTTTGGTAGAATACCCGATTACTAAAATATCCGATAGCTACAGCCCTATTCGCAAATCTAAAAATGTTGAGGAAATTGTGGACAGTTTGCCTGAGTCATCGGAACCATGTACATCGACCAAGCATAAGAGCAAGACCCCGTCAGACCAAAGTAGGAAACGTCGGAAATATCAGGAGGAATTCATAAAGTATAGATTCACTTGCTCTACTGTTGACCGTCGAAGCTTTTGTGCTGACAAAAACAAGTACACCTTCCCAATGAAAGGTGAGCCAAACTTATTTTGATGTACAGTAAATGTAGTCAAAATACTGTGAACAGCTTGTTATGTTTATTGCTTGTTTTTGATAGTGGGGGGCGCGAGATCTTGTCGATCTTGTCGCTGGCTTGAAAGTTTGAGACCCACTGAAATAGACACATCCTGGCCAGCACAAATGCTGCAAATTGTATACAAAAATCAAAAATATATATATAACCTTAAACAATTCTCGTTATCCTGTACAATGGCACTTTTTTAAAATTTGGTTTGTTTAAGTCTAGTTAATACTACTTGAAGAATGAAGTAACTAAGCTTTAAGGCTCTACGCACAAGTTTGATAAAGGCATGGCTGCTTAATCTTTAATGCCACTGGATACGTTTGTTCATTTTAGTTCGTGAAACCTAGGGATCATTAACCAATTATCTGTAAACAATTATATTATCTGTAAACAATTATATTATCTAAAAACAATTAGCTGGCATTTTCACAAGCCGAGTGAAATCTGGCACGTCTACACTCTATTTATAAAAAAAAAATCATGCTGATAGAAGTGGTCTGTTTGGATTTGTCAGGTGACCAGCTCATAAAGATGGCTGAGCCACTGCCAAGACTGTGCAAAGCCGTCAGGGATAAAATACCGAACAGTTTTCATATTTTTATGCCTTTCTGGAAACTACATAATTTAATGTGTGTAATTTCATAGGTTTATGCTCATGGGTTTTTCAATATGTGGAAAACTTGAACTGAAGATAGCAGCAGGTGCTTAAAAAGCCTTGATAATTACGGACACTTAAAGACAAATTTAATCCCGCTGCTATAAAACTAAGCGAGACGGGCTGAGTCATTAGAATGTCCACGGCTGAGCAGCAAAACGCTAAGCGCTAACTGTTCGGTCTTGTTAAATCTGGAAATTGTCACTGGTGCTCTGTCTCACCTCCTTGGCCATGTCGGTGTATTTCTGCTTCTCGCTGGGCTCCAGCACGGCCCACCAGTCCGCCAGGATCTTGGTAGCTCCGCGGTTGTCCAGTCTCGGGTGTTCCTGACGTACCAGCGAGCGGTGCCGCTTACAGAAGAGCAGGAAGGCATTCATGGGCCGGCGAGCACGTTGCTCTGAAGAGTCTTCCTCACCGTCATCCTCCATCGAAACGCACTCGGGGGCCTGACCGCTGCGCTCAGCGCACTCTACTGGAACCTGAAAAATATACAAATGTGTAGGATATTACTGTTGTCGTACAGTTTACTATCTAATATTGCAGACAAAACAAACAAATACAAAATCTCTTACCTGTTTATTTACTGTATTCTAACCAGATCTGACTGTAAAGTAATAAATATCCTGCTTTCATTTAAGAGCGGAAAAACATGCTTGCTATTCATACATACTATACCAGAGGATTCCAGTAGGGGGCACGACTGAGGATTCAATCAGTCACTATTGTATGAAGTAAACAGAAACATGGCGACACATAGGAGCTAGGCAGTGTTTCTCGATGCTTACGATGCTTTTGTTTTGACATGCAAGTTTGTCACTGTGCAGCAGGTGGGGCGACTGCAGACCTGGGCGCACAACTTCTCCTTGAAACCTTCTGCCATTTTTTGACATTCTTGCTGACTACACCGTCACTCCCATTTACACGCGTAATGCGTCTTGCACGCACTGAGGATGTGCACAAGCTACACACCAAACGAACACAGGATACACTGTGTGTGCGTGCGTGTGTGGGCACAGCTGAAAGCAATTATATTTCTACCCAAACACACACATGTAAAGGCCAAAGCTGCACTGTAAACATACTGTATGTTCCTGTAAAAGCAACACTAAAGTCAATCCCATTGTTTTAATCAGTACCATATACCAGGATACCGTTACGACTGTTATCTCTCTTCTCCCGAGTCGGACTAGTGCCGCACGATCCTTGCTGAAAAGTGAATCACGATTTTTTTTTTTCTCCACGGGAACTGAGATGACGATTCTCTCACACGATTCTTTTTTTTTTCCAGCCAAAACAATGACTGCACTCAAGTCAAAATAAAAAAAAATAAATGCTGTGTAGTCAGGCCTTTCACCTCGCTTATAACAAAAAAAAAAATTTTTTTCCTTATTTTAGAAGCCTTAAAGTGAATAACTTAAAAGCTGTTGAACATAAACCAAATATTATCAATAATAAATAAAATAACTAAAGTAGCGTCTGTGTTGATTTTTTTCTTACACTCACCATCTAAAGTACTTCATCACTTGCTTTAATTTATATCGTTATTATAATTTTTTATCGGCATACGGTAAAGGTCTCAGAGTTTGTTAGCTTCATTTAAAATACAAGACTACTTTTACAGTACTGAAAGTTACAGTATTGTGGTGTAACGTTTAATTGCTCAGTCTTAACTTAGTATAATTCTCTGTAGCTTTCGATCTATTCTCAGAGTCTCTGTGTAACAGCTAGAATCAACACCTGATTCTACACCTTTTCGGACAGTAGTGTGTATATA
>QMIH01000070.1:100668-140772 GCA_003987875.1 Clarias batrachus
AAGATTCTGTCTACCCAAAAATGCATGTATGTAATTTGCATGTGTGTGTGTGTGTGTTTTTGTGTGTGTGTATACTATAGTTTATACTGGCTGGTAAACAAAAAAAGTAATAGTTTGACACGTGTGCATTGAGGGACACGGAGACATTCGAAAGGAGCCAATCAGAAACAGGTCATACCCCGTCCAGATTCTGACTGGCTCTTACCGTCCCTCCTCTAACCTGTGATGGGCATGAGAATATAGTTTGAGAGAACTATCGCATTACAACAGTACTTGAGGAACTAGTCTATTTAGATCTGTCTCCGTCACGTGAAGCGATATGAGAGACTGACTGAATCATTCGCTGATCTCTGATCTGATTGGTGAATTAATTGTGTTTTTGCGCGAGTGTGAGCAACGGCGTGACTGATGCGGCAATCTGGGATTGTTGTCCAGTAAATTAGCGAACCCGTGAATGCGGCGTGACCTGTACGCCAGTGGACCGCCGTCATTCAGAAACAAGATCACGTCTATGTATGTATGTATCAAGATCATGATTTATTTATTTATTTATTTCTGCGATTAATCATGCAGCCCTAGGTCAGACTCTCTGACACATCCTAGGAAACGGGCCTGTACCATTCATATTGCAAAGAATGTGATTTCTCAATCATAGTTTGAGTCACACTGGACTTTTGTTCTGTTGTTCTTTGACACTGACCAGAGGCCTTATCCTTGTGCTAATGTTTTTTTGTTACATTTAGGGAGAGCAACGATCCAAGGTCAGACTAACTTTGTAGATATTTCTCTTCATTCATTCAAACACACACACACACACACACACACACACAAAAAAAAAAAAACATTGTGAGTAAAGCCTTGACCTTCCAATGTAAACACCGGTCTCAATCTACCTGGAGTTTCAAATCTGTCCTCTAGTTACACTTAACCCCTGCGGTTAAACTACTGTACTGTGTATCTGTGACACGGCGTAACCCAGAACATTTCGTTTTAATTAAATAATCATTCCATATTTGTAATTCTGTCATGGCTTGAGGTTGTATTTCCTCAGTTCACAACAATCACGCCGTGCTCGACACCTCATCTCTACAAGAACTGCAAAAGTTGAACTTCTCTCAAATTGTTATCATGAATACAATCCAAACTCATGGCGTGTGAATGCAACCATAGAGTCACGCTACCTTCTCCAGCTCCTCCTCATCCTCCTCTTCCTCTTCCTCCGAGAAGTCCAGGCCTTTCTTCTTGGAAAGCAGCGGGTGCCACTGCAGGCACTTGCGTTTGGGCCGCTGCTTGGCGCTCACCTCGCCCTCCGCCGGCACCTCCTTGCCCCCTCCTCCGCCCTTCATGCTGCTGCTGACCCTAAACAAGAGAGAGAGGTCAGAGGTCGGGCTCGGGCTTCGACAACAAGCTCTTAAAAGAGGACAGAAAAGAGGCGCGGAGGCGTGACGGACTCGTAATTGCTTTGGCATTTCTTTTTTCGGCGGAGCAAGGTGGTGCTCTGTGGCGGGGAAGTGTGGAGACAGGCTGTGATTTACATTTCAAACGCAAGCAACACTTAAATCTGCGAAGGAATCTTTCATTCATATCTGTTTCAACACTTCCTCAAAATGTCTCGATTGTGGCACCAATCCCTTTTGGGCATGAGCGATGTGACCCGAGTGCCTCGGCTTTAAAACACACACTGAGGGGAGGGAGAGAGAGAGAGGGAAAGGTTCGCCATTCTTTGTTCATCATCTGCACCTCTACTGTACATGTGACCTTTACACACGTAACATACACACATTCTCTCTCATCTGCTCATACAATCACACACACACACACACAGTACATTACACACACACACGCCTACACTGTCCAATCACAAACATGCACATTTGCTTCATACCCACTCAGTTAGATACACATACACATACACACACACACACACAATACCTATCACCTGTCACCCGTACATTATCTGCAGTGCAGTGCTTAGCATAACCCCTGCTAAGCAGCATGCACAGTCATCTGTGACTAGCAGACATTTCACTGCTTTCTGGCTGCTTTTCCTCCCTGAGTATTTGCTGCCCTCTTGCTGTGGAATAAATCATTCCATTGACATGACGGCTGTTAATGAAGACTCCGCCTGTGGCCTGACACTTCCGTCTCAATCTGGGAGGCACGTACGAACCTCTGCTGATGTGAGAACACATGATGAACAGTATATTTTGTTTCTGGTCGTTACTTCATTTCAGTTAATATTCTAGCATCAAATCAATCTCTAACGGTTCAGTCAAACTAGACTCTCTTCTGAATCAACTTATTAAGGATTTAAATAGATTTATTTAGCGGTTTATCGCCAGACACCTAACCGAACACCAAAATATGATTCTCAAATGTATATTCATCCGGCGGCATGCTGGTGTATTGGTTAGCACTGTCGCCTTGCACCTTCGGCCAGGCTCGGTTGCCGTGCTTGGAGTTTGCTTGGTGGGTTTCCTCCGAGTACTCCAGTTTCCTCCCACAGTCCAACAACATGCAGATTAGGCTAATTGGTATTCCCAAAATTGTCCATAGTGTATGTGTGTGTGCCCTGCGATGGATTGGCACCCTGTCCAGGGTGTACCCTGCCTCATGCCCTAAGTCTCCTGGGATAGGCTTCAGCCCCCCCACGACCCTGAATACAGGATTAAGCCGTACAGATGGTGATGAGTGAGTGATATTCATCCATCGTCTTTTCTTTTCACCGCTTATCCTGTGCACAGCCTAATACGCATGTCTTTGGCCTGTGGAAGAAAACCGAAAAGTGAAGTACCTGCAGGAAACCCACCAAGCAATGGGAGAACATGCAAACCCTGATGGTGCGAAGCCACAGTGCTAACCACTACGCCACCGTACTGCCACGTTTACCTATATGTGTAATTCCATGTCATAGATATCCTAACCATTGTTAAATCCACTAATTGTAACAAAAACACATCTGATAATGTTATGACATCTAAAGCAACACTGTGTCCCCTTAGCAATTACTTCCATCCCTCCATCCGTCCATCTAGGAGCCTCCAACAAGGGACCGTGGAGGCCAGTGGCGACCTTTGTATTTATTCCTATTTTATACAATAGGAGGCACATTCACACACTACAGGCATTTTGAGATCACCAATTAGCCTAATCTACATGTTTTTGGATTGTAGGAGAAACCCACCAAGACATGCAAACTCCATTCGCATAAACCCAACCCGGCAATGGAACCCAGGACCTGGTGGTGCAAGGCAACAATGCTAATATGACTAAGCCATCGCGCCGGCGATCACTTCTAAATCGTTCCAAATTGAATCTGAACCATCCATGTCCTTCCCCTCATCTTTTGGCTACCTACCAGTAAGAATTTGGAACTACTCTCAAACATTGTAATTACACTAACTGTCAGTCGCCAGCTCTGTCATCATCGTTAGGGAGTTTCGCCAGTCGTAGAAGGACATGTGCCGGCGGAACTAAATAACTCATGAGAAATAGTCAGTTTGATAATAAATTGTATTTGTGGAACTGTTCTATACATACAATATGTCACTCAAGGTTGTACTGTTGTGCTGAATATCAGCACTCTGGCTGTGTCCTCATGCCTACAACTGCATAACAGCTGTGCTAATATTCAACACAGCAGCGCTTCGTCTCGTGTGATATTGCTTAAATTGGAGAATGTCATTGTGCACGCTAAAGAAAAGGATTTATTAACTATATAAACAATACAGGATGTCCCCAAAGTCTCCATACATAGGAGAGGTTAAAACATTTAGCATGATCTTCTTTTGTCAATGGCATCCTTATAGAGACATATATCATATATAACTGTTCATTTTGATTCATAATTTCATACACATTTCTATAATTTTCTTTTGATTCTGTAAATATCCGCTGTAAAGCGGCTTTGCAACAATGACCTGCGCTATGCCGGCAAAATTCCACTGAATTAAAGCTTACCTGACAAAGGAGTATGAAATAGTTTGTAAATAGGTAGCTAAATAGGTAGTCACATCACCTATGTATGGAGATTTTTTCCAGAGACCATGTGGTACTTCATGTTAACTCTAATGAAATGTCTCCTGAAAATATGGTCCAAATAACAGAAAAATAATAACCTCTCCAAAGTTCAATACTGCGATGAACTGCCAAGGCAGCAGTTGGCACTTCCTCAAACGCTTCGCTCTCAATGATTTCAGATTAATACTCATTTTGTCTCACTAAAATCGAGTCAAATCCATCGCTCCTATAAAAAGGTCAAGTGTGTTCTTAGGTCTTATGAATTCATCAAAGACGGTGTGACGAAAGATTATCGGATTAGCCTTGGTTCGACTCGGTGAATTAGCTGAAAAATTCCATGAATGAAAATCAATAACTGTCCTCGCGAGGGGATTTCGCAGTCCATGGACTGAATTCCTTAAACAGAACTGAAGTGAAATAGAGTTGACCTCTGCTTTCCAGCAGCCAGATAACAGAAACTGATTAAGTGTAACGCTACTTCTGAGGTTGTACTCTGAGCCCTGAGAGACACACTGCTCCTCTGGGGATAAAATCCTTTAGAAAATAGTGACATTTGTTTGGACTTCACCCTGTCCCAAATTTTGAACCAAATCCAGAGACAGAAACACCTGGAAAACTTGAGGAGACGAACATTTAAAGGATGTCTTTATAAATGTAGACAATTTGCTAGAGGCTGTAAAACGATGTGTAAATTAAGGAACTATGCTTTTGTGCTATTGATTTTTCACCCATTGTGATTTTCTATTTAAAAAAAAAAACTGTGATGAATGATTTGTCCTGTACTGATGGCCTAAACAAAGACAAAACAAATGAGCATTTCTACCACGTTAGGTGTAAGAGGGGTACAGGTGTAGATAATAATATGCACCTGGAAAGTCACTAAAGCTCAGATGGTGGGTAACGGTTTGTAGATATGTTAATATAATATAATTGAAATAAATGTCACTTAATATTGTACAGGGAAAAAACATTAAATTCCAAAAGCACACGTACAACACTTGTGGTGTCATGTACAGTATAACCCACCCTGCATTCATGCATCAGGCAAAAGTGGCCCAAACATGATCTCCTTCCTACAAATGTGACACGGAAAAGCAAAAGAAAAGAACAAAATGAACCGGACATTTTCAATTCCTGTTCAGGCCACTTTCATATGTAGTTCTGACATACAGTATGATATGCATGCAACCCCTGTCTGAACAGACACATCTGAGCTTTTCCCGTCAATCTAACCTGACGTTCGTGGTCATTTCTTGCCGCCGGGAAGGAAAGGTGGAGGACAACAGTGGAAAAAGATCTCAGTGTTGGGATACTGAAGTAAAGGACATCTTAAAGGTGTGGCGTGATTCTGCTGTGCAAGCAGAATTCGAAGGCTTATAATTGCAACCTCTCCCTGTTTGAAGAGATCTCAAAAAATGTCTGAATGCTCTCGTATGTGACAAGTAAAAACTTAAAAGAACCAAAGACCGGAACACTTCATATGATGTACAGTATTGCTCCATGCACATTTTAGGAACATGATCTCTTCAGACAAATCTCAAATAAAGGCTACTTTTGCCTGCTATGTGACCATCATGTTCATGTCCTACAGTAGATGCACTCCTGCTATATTTTAATGGCTAGACCATCAGTGAAGGAAAACTCTATAGATGAGATAACCTGGTCATTCAGTACATTCAGATCGTCAGCTGACTTCACTTTATTGCCACATCACATTGACCAAACCTGACCAACTGAAGCAACCCCAGATTATAGCACTGCTTCCAGAGGCTTGTACAGTGGCCACTATGCATGATGGGTGCATCGCTTATAGCATACTTATAGATCAGATACCGCTTTATCCTGTAGACAGAGTCACAAGGGCATAGAGCCTATCCCAGGAGACTTACTGTAGGACTTGAGACGTGCCATGGATGGGGGTGCCAATCCATCACAGGGTGCACATATTCACCCGCTCATTCACACAATGCGGGCAATTTGGAGAACGCCAATTAGCCTAATTTGCATGCCTTTGGACTGTGGGAGGAAACCGGAGGAAACCCATGAAGCACTGGGAGAACATGCGTCTGGACCCTGGAGGTGCAAGGCGACAGTGCTAGCCACTACGCCACAGCGCCACCTACTTGAAACTCCTTGTTGAAACATTACTTGTTAACTAGAAACGTTACTTGTTAAATAACAGTACACTATTGAATTTCAGATATAAATATATAAGTGAAAGGTCTTCGTTATTGGCTATTAAAGAAGCAATAATGTAGTAGAATGAGTGCATTAGCATAGACCAGCGCTTTGCCTTGTAGCCAGCTCTACTGTAAGAACCACGGTTATAGAAAACTAGACTATCAATCAGAATCAAGACTGAGGTTGAACAGGGCTATGAAACAGAGCTTCAATAAAACTAGACTCATCAACCCTCCACTGAATCCCTAAAGCAAAACCCTTTCTTCTTACCAGTGTAGTGCTTATGGAAAGACTGCCGAGTAGTTCTGTCCTCTCTGTATAGTTAAAGAGTTCTGTGTTCTTCCTACAAATATCTTCTACCTTTTTTCCCAGGCAGTTGGTGAGTTACAGAACTCATATCCATATCCATGTAAAGGTCTGAATTCTGCTTCACTGTGATTCTCTAAATAAAAGTGTTTGTCAAATGAATAAATGCAAATATGAATTCAAATCTTATTACAAAGTCATAGCCCAAAGTCATTAAAGGGACACTGGTGAATAGTCCTGTCACTTCTTGTGTTCCTTTAGAGCTTTTGCTGTAAGCTAATATTCCACACTACGTTCAGGTGAAACTGTGTCACTCATAAGATTCTGGAATAGACACCGTCTCTTCTAGATGCATATCATCTACCGTAACTCTAACCTAGCATTATACCTCAAACTGTACTTAAACTAAATCGTACACCTGACTTGTTGAAATTGCTGTTTACACATCAGGAGCTGATGCAATCAATTAGCTTCACTGTTCAAGTGCGATACATTTTTTTACATGTATTATCCTTGTTTTTTTTGTTTCAAGCAGTTTTATATCTTTAAATAAGATAATCGACTTGGAGTTAGCATTGGAGTTAGGGGTAGACCCCTTAAACCTGAGAATTTTAGCCATTTTTTTTTTGCTGTTTTTTTTTATATTTTTTATAAACATATATATAGGGCTCAGGATTGTGCAGTATAGAGTGTAATATCCTTCTTTCAGCACAAAATAGCCAATATGATGAACTGAATTTTAGTATATTTTAAGCAACTACCCAATCAAGACTAAGCAAAAAATTAAAAGACAAGGAAATGGCACAGATACACATAATCACGTATTTTTATTGTTGTTTTCTGTTGTTTCTGTGAATTTACCATTTTTATTAAAGTAATTACAACTTTTTGTTCTACCGAATACACAGTTTGACATTTCAAACCGCCACGCAAATATTAATCCTCATGCACCTATTCAATTGTATGAAATGTAAAAAAAATGTGTAAAGCGCTTTTAACAACTGTCATTGTTGCAAAACAGCTTTACACAATCCAAAGAATTATGGAAGTTTGTAATGGATTCATGAAATGTGAATGTGTATGAATCAAAATGATAAGATTGTCCCTGTTGAGCAAGCCAAGGGCGAATGTTCTGCGTCTGTGTCTTTAGATACTTGAACGATACTTAGTAAATATTTAGGATGAAAAATAATTAAAACCAAAAACAAGCAAAAGTATTAAAAGTTATATTGTTAAAATGCAGTTTTATTCATTTTCAGGTTATGGCTGCCTTGATAAACACTTTATCAAATATTAAGTAACTGACTGACAGAGTGAATGAGTTAAACATTAAATTTTACGCATATTGTGATTGAGATTTAAACAGCGATATTTAACTATTAAATGTATCATTTTGGACTCAAATGTATTTATCTAGACTAACAGCAAACAATAGCACAAATGATCTAAATAAGAGGATTTATCATTTAAAATGTTTATCCAAGAGGAATAAGAAAAATGTTATTAAAAAAATATTACCTGTAATAAACTGCAGCCTTTTGCAATTAAATAACTGCATGGGTTCATATAGAAATGTATACCTTTATACGATTCATTTTTACATTTATAGCATTTGGCAAGTGCCCTTACATTTTACAGTATGTCATTATACATATGGCAGCTTGGTAGTGTTTGAATCTATCTTATCCATTGTCCACACTAATGATATCAAATATTAACTATACAGCACAAGTTTAAACTGATGCAATAGGAATTGCATGATATGTGTTTTCTCAATATGATTCGATACACGATCTGGTGTTTATGATACAGTCATGACACGATATAATGCAATTAAAAGTTCTGTCACATCAACGCAGAATACATATGTTTGTCTTTTGCCCTTTTCTGGCACTGGTTTGAACATCCATACATACAGCAAGACGCAAATTCCACACAATTCCAGCGTATGCAAAAGCACAGAAAAAAGGCTTTCCACTCCTGAATAAGTAACAAATATAACACTGCATAATAGCTGCATGTTTGGGCCCCTAAGCTCCAGGACATTGTATACATATTTGCAAAGTTCTGCAAAATGTAATGTTTCAGGTCTAGAAAAACTATTTTATAATCTTAACTGGGAAAAGAAACACTGCTGATGTAAGGAGACAGTACATACTGTGACACCAAGCGATACCAACCGTGATGTATTTGTATCTTGATACTGTATATCGAATTTTCATATTTTTCCCATTTTTACTTTTATGTCCCATCTTTAGTTTTATGGTTTGTATCAGACTACACCCTCAGGAAGCGGTTTTGGAGAATGAGCTTGTTGTCTATAGAAGGTCTAAAGTACTGGATGCAACAAGGGAAAATGTAACTGTTCCAGACTTTAGCATTTTAATGTTTAAACTTCGGCTGTACCTTGAACAGTATTACTGTGCTTTAAATTATTCATCTGAATTTGATTACACCCACAGAAAAAAGTTAGAACCTGTCGTCAAACTCTTTCTGTCTATGCAACGGGGCAAATCGTTTTACGAAAGAACCTGCTTTCACCCAACGCACAGCGCCAGAGTCTCTGTGAGTTATGTTAGCGCATGCTTCCCCCTCTCTGCATCACCCCACAAATACGCATTAATGCGGAAGTATAAACTGGCCTATAAACAGCTATGTTATTAGTATTTTTAAACTATAACCCGTCAGGTCTTAAGTATTTGGACAGTAGCGCAATTTCTGCATTTCTGCCTCTGTACACAACAACAATAGATTTGAAATGCAGCAATCAAGTTAGGGGTTTAACAAAAGCATTGCATTAACATGAATTACAGCTATTTTAATAAGTCTATTTCACTAAATTTACTTAGTAGCTCTTGATGGGAACTTTTAATATGCAGTGGAAAGATGTGCGGATGCGAGTAAAAAGAGAGAAAGCGAGAGAGAAGAAATTTTAGGAGTGACCAATTCAACAATCTGCTACATTCTTTAAAAGGAGGAATGCACTGCTGAGCTCAGCAAAATCAAAACCCCAAGAAAACAACAGAACACAACTGTAGTAGATGATTTCCGAATTCTTTCCTTGGTGAATAAAAACCCGAAGTAATTTAATTGCAAGAGGGACGCTCCTCGAATGATGATACTGCAGCATAACAGCACTGGACAAGCTTATGTGTGTGTATACTGTACGTATGTGTACACAATGTATATATAGATATCATTCCACCTCACAGGTGTCCTAATAATCGTTAATTAAACTAACACATCAGTCACACATCAGTAGAGTGGTACGGAGAACAGCTACCTGTCAAATCCCACATTTAAAACCAGTCACGGAAGAAAACACATCTGATAACATTATGGCATCTTAAACAACACTTTGTGTCCTTAGTAACTGTTTCTAAGTTGGACTGAATCGCCTCTGAACTGCCCGTGTTGTTCTGCTCATGGCTAACGCAAGCCACAGTACAAAGCTAACTACTAACACAAGGATGAACCCCAAATCCTTCTCTAACCTGGGATCAAGGGCACTAAGTATCGTTTGAAAAAAGAGATTCTACCTGACACCCTACATAGTGAACTGGATTTTTATTTAACGAAAATTCTCTGGCATTTAAAGCAGAATATGTGAAAATATAAAGTAAATGTTGTATATTTTTCAGGATTGTCCATAACCTTCATGTTTTATTCTCTTCACATTTTGGCTACATAGTACTGGTAAGAATGTATAACTACTTTCAACCCAGTTAATTATACTGTCGGTTGTCAGCTCTAGCAATCACGGTTAGTTAGTGACTGTGTTGGTGGAGCAAAATAACAAGAAAATTATAACCTGTTGATAATAAATGGCTTTTGTGGAAATGTTGTATAAAAGCAATATCCCACTTTAAATTGAGGGCTGTGTCCTCGTGTCGAAGACCACATTACAGCCACGCTAATATTCAGTACAACAGCACTTGCTCTAGTGATATATTGCTTGATAAGCCAAGTTATGAATGCTAAAAGCGTTAGCCTTATTGGTGTCATAGTCTATAATCAAAAGATATCTTCATCAAGATGGGCAATGGCGCCTCAGCAATGGTGATTAAGACACTGGACTACAGATTGGAAGGTCGTTGGTTTAAACCCCATCAAAACCAAGCTGAAACTGCTGGGTTCTCAAGTGGTCAGGTGTATAAAGAGATAAGTTTCTGTGGGTAAGGCCATCTGCCAAATGCTGTAAATGTGAGATTCAAACCACTGATAAGACTCCAAACATAAATCTAAACATGGTTTTGATAAAACCTCTTTAAAGCGGACATAGTTCTGCTACAAAATGCATTTGTAACATAAGAGAAGAATATTAAAAAAAAAATTTTAAAAAGGGCTTATGGTATGGTATGGGCATACAGTACATAGCTCCCAATGGAACTGCTTTATGGCACAGATGGATAATGACCTAAAACATACCGTTAATAAATGGCAAGAAACAAAATATTCTTAAAGCGAATGAGCCTATCAGCATGTTTTTAAATTGCTCAAGACAAAACTGGCGACAGAAAGACCACAAATTGGGCAGCAACTGAAGACGTCTACAGTTAAGGCCTGAAAAAGCAGGTCAAGGAAAAAAAAGATTCAAAGTTTGGTCATGTCTAGTCCTGCGTTCCAGACGTCAGGCAGTCTTTGACTGCTAAGGATTTTCCAAGGATTAAAGATTAAAGTATTACATATTTTATTTTATGATTGCATTAAAAAATTGGACATCTTGAACATTGTCCTCACTTAAGATGATGGGCAAGAGTTCCTTGTTTTAAGAGCTCCTTAAAGCTCTACAAAGCAAAAATTTGATCCATGACCAAGAACTGGGATACGATCAGAACCGTGAGTTTTGTGATCTGTTGCACCCTTGGCATGGTCTGCGCCACTTTCTTTGTTTCCTATTTACAAAGCCAGGGCTGTGGACAAACACCAGATTTTTTCAGCCCACGCACAGAATAGACAGCTAGAGGACAAAAATGAAATATTCGCTGAATTTGACAAAAAGTGTAAAACTCTGTTAGTCTGACTACTCCTTTAAGAAGCTGTATGATACTGACATCTTGATTATTAACTATAGGAAAAAGGCAACAAACTCTTACTCGCTCATCGTCTATACCGCTTTATCCTGTATACAGGGTCATGGGGGGCCTGGAGCCTGTCCCAGGAGACTTACGGCACGAGGCGGGGTACACCCAGGACGGGGTGCCAATCCATTGCGGGGCACACACCAATCCCACGCTTATTCACACACTACAGGCAATTTATGAACGCCAATTAGCCTAATCTGCATGTCTTTGGGCTGTGGGAGGAAACTAGAGTACTCGAAGGAAACTGACCAAGCACAAGGAGAAAATGCATACTCCATGCACACAGACCCAGAGGCGGGAACCGAACATGGACCCTGGAGGAGTGAGGCGGCAGTGCTAACCATTAATCCACCGTGCCACCGAAGTCAACGAACCAATTATCAAATATTCAAATTTATGATAATATTGAATACTGGAGTCCTATTTCAGTGTAAAAAAAAAAACAGTACATGAATTTGTTTCTTTTAGGGGGAAACTTTGTAAAAACCATTTTATCAATGTATGTTTAAACATTTTATCCCACATATATGAAATATACTGTAATGATGATACATTACCTTTACCAGGGGCAACGACTGATGTTAATTTATACTTCTGTACTCCTTGGGTGCATATGAAATACACTATGTAGCCAAAAGTATGTGGGCATCTCCCAAAATGATTGAGTTCAAGTGTTGCAGTCACACCCATATCTAACAGGTGCATGAAATCAAGCATGTAAACCATGCAATCTCCATACACAAATAACGGCATTACTGTGGAATGAGTTCTACTGAAGAGCTGAGTGAATTTAAGCATGGCACAGCCACAGGATACCACCTTTTGCTACAAGTCAGTTTGTGAAGTGTCTGCCCTGAATGGTCTGCCCCAATCGATGGGTGAAATGGGAGCATCGAGAAGCAACAAGAGCACAGCCATGATCCAGTAACCCACCCAAACTCACAAAACAGGGATGTAAAAAATCTCCAATATAGTGTTGCATTACTCACAACTGCCTCAGTAAGCAGATATCAGTGAGTTAGAAGCTTCATGAAATTGGTTTCCATGGCCAAGCCTCTACACAAGCCTAAGATCACTATGTGCAATGCCAAAGCAATGTTGGTGTAACGTAAAACACGTCACCACTGGATTCCGGAGTGGTGGAAAGGTGTTCTCTGAAAAGATTAATTTTAGACATTTGTATATTTTTAGAGCATTGGTGGCTCAGTGGGGAAGCTTCTCCCCTGTAATGCAGAAGGCCCAGGTTCACATCCCAAACAATACCCCACACTCAGCCACTGGGGATGTAGGGCAGCCTTAGTGCCGGTTCAGGGCCTGGATAAATATCTGGTGTACAACAGTGCGGATCTGAAACAACCATAAGTATGCTTCTAAGATTGTTTGGGAAAACATGACAATATCCCTTACACAAGTCAAGGTGTTTGGCTTAGTGAATCTTTGATATAGCAGAACCCCGCTCCTCCACCTTCGGGATGAACTTGGAAAGAACACACAATGAACTTTTGACTGAACTGTCATAAATTCTGACAGACGCAGGCCAAAATCTTGTCTAGATCTTGAAGAGATTCCACAGATGAGTGTAATACAGTCTACTAAAGGTCCTTTGTTTTATTATTTCTTTAACATGTTAACAGAGGTCCCCAAAAGTGTGTCTGTTAATGCAGCAGCTGATAATGCATTTTTTTTTATACACCAATCTCTCTTAATTTCACTCTTCCTTCAAATGCTCTGTTTCACTGTCTTTGGAAATGAGCTACGGCCAAGCCGCACCTCACCAGGAAAAAGCAGAGCTCAGCACAGAGCTGAACAACATGTCAGACAAGGGGGCTGTTCTTATATGAGGTCACATTAGGGGTGGAGGGTGAGGGCACCTGACTTGTTGAAACTCTGGTCAAAACAAAAATAAAAAAAATCATGAATGATTTGAATTTTCTTTTTGCACAAAGTTGACTCATCTATGGGGCAACTTCTATCTCTCTCCAAAATTATTTAAAAGTCCTTTAAGTTATGTTTGTGAATGTATTCTACAAAGAAATAAGTACTTAAAATGCTTAAAATGCATGGTAACTTAAAATGCATGGTAACAATGTAAAATGCATGGTTTAAATGTCTGAAGGGTATTATATGAATTTGCATGTACTTTTCAAATGCAACTCCTTATACATCTGGCTTATGAATTCTGTAAAAAGTATATTATATGGTGGCTACTATTAATTATTATGTAATTATAACTAAATAGGCATTGTGTGTAGATTGAGAAATGGAGGTCAGAGTGTTTGAGGTGTTTACAGGAACAATAAAGCACGTAAAAATAGTAATCCTCATCCCACCATCATTTCATTTCATTTATAATGACTTATCAGTTGAATTCTGCCTGGGGTTTGGAGTCATTTCAGCATTTAAAAACTATCATATAGAACATCCAAACTGACTCTGAACAGTAAGATATCGTCACAAATTATATCATGCAGTTGTTTCTGGTGCTAACTAAATGCAACGTACAGTATATTTAATTTGAGGTGTGATGTCACAGTATGGCTACCTGTATGACAGTTATATTGTTATATATAAAGTAGCTCACAAGTAGCAGCTGTTGCCATTGTCCAATAAGAGGGGAAAAAATGCAAAACATTATTTTCAGTCCTCTGACCCAAGCAATGATGGAATTTTTTTCCACATTGTTTTAAAAGGTCCGTTTGTTTTACAAATCTTCTGAGTGCATCTCCAAAATATAATCGATTACTTACACTGTTGTGCCTTTCAGCATGAAAAACTAAAGCTAACAGTGTCTACGGTGGACTGATATTCGTATTCTTGTTTCGTTATGATGTCTCACCATGAATCTTTTATACCTTTCCACCCGCCTGAATTATTGTTGTGTCGTCCTGAGCAGGTTAGATATGAGTGTGTGATCATGGCATACGGTTATGATGAGGTGATCGGGTGGCCCGGCTGGACGTATACATACCGGTGATGTAACGGTTCACTCAAGAGGTTCTAAAGAGCCGGAGGGGTGCTGTTTGGGTTCGAAAGCAAAAAAAAAAAAAAAAACATGGCATGATCTGAAGGTGTACTTACTTAATCACAGACTATGGAAATGCTGGATTTGAAAGATGAAGATGGATCTGTCAGTCAGGCTGTGACATGCGATGATGGTGACCTACAAAAACACACACACACACACACCTCGTCCTCAATGCAGGAACTACAGCACATAACGACATTTTAAGAGGACATTTCACCTCCTCGTGTGTGTTTGTGTGTGTGGATTAGTCTGTGTGGCTTCGTGTGTGTGTGTGTGACAGAGAGAGAGAGAGAGAGAGGCGTTCAGCGATCAAGCTACTAACTATGGGTGGTTTGTTCTTCATTTATCGTCGATGATTCGTAAAGTTCCCGATGCCGAATCCCGGAATCGGTTCCCAACCTGCTCGGGTGTTGATTGGATAAACCGGACGAGTGTTTAGTTTTGCAGGTAGAGACCCGGTGCAAGCAGATCAGCGTCTCAACCGAGAAGTAAACTAAAAGCCCCATATAATCTCCCATATTCTGTGATATTTCCAGACATGAGGCA
Organism: Clarias batrachus; assembly: GCA_003987875.1. NCBI lineage: Eukaryota > Metazoa > Chordata > Actinopteri > Siluriformes > Clariidae > Clarias > Clarias batrachus. Next base: position 115,831 of record QMIH01000070.1, read on the forward strand.
TTATTTAGGCCGGCAGAGCCTGAGTCAAAGCTTGCTCAGTTTTACATCTCGGTGCAAAATGTCGATCTGGGGTCTGACAAGACAGACAAGCCAAAGAGAGTCCATCTTGCTTTGGGGAAATCGAAGCAGAAATCTCACTCCTGTCAAACTCCGCACGGGAAACATTTTTATTATTATTATTATTTTATTATTATTATTATTTGGTGAAATAACCGCTGCGGTGGTTTAGTTACTTTGAGTTTTCAGTGAAGAGTTTCCTGCCTAGGCGGCCTCGACAGGTCTCTCCAACTGAGTTACAGCAAATAAAAGTAGCTCGCTAGCTAGCTTAGCTCACTGATGCGAACTGCTGCTTCGCTCAACGGACGTGTCATGAGCAGATCTCGAGGAAAAGCCCTGCTCACTTCTGCACTCGACATCCTGCCCGTTGTCTAACTCAAACTTTGGGCCAGATTGGCCGTTTTGACGACCAGGGCACGCATGTTCGCCGGCTCGCTTGCATTTTGATGTGTGTGTATGTGTGTGTGTGTGTGAGAGAGAGAGAGAGAGAGCTCCCGATTTGATGAGGGGAAGTGCCCCGGTTCTGTGGCTCTGATGAGAAGCTGCTTCTCTCGGGCTTGTGTCGTACATGTTGTCCCCGTGCTCATTCTGCACGGCCAGTTAATCACACATGCACATAACCTAACGCGATCGTGTGTAAGGGAGCGCGCGAGCGAGCGCGAGAAACACAAAACATCTAAACGCGATCATTGAAGTCGCTGTAGGAAATGGTGTTAAGTCTCGCGCAGCTCTCTCGCGCCGCACGGTGCAACAAAACTGACATGAAATTTCGCACCGAATCGCCGCGAGCTGCCGATAAATCCGCACTGACACTGCTGAGGGGGTAAATACATCCGAGTTTTCTGTCATGACGGCGTCGAAAAACGGAAACTTACCCCATGAAGCTGAGCCCAAACACCAAGGCCTTGTCATTCCGACCTCCGTCCACCTTAAACTTACTGACACATCCTTCTGCTCTGGCCGTACAGTAGAGCAGGCACACACACACACACTCACACACACTCGCTCACTCACTCTCTCACACACTTCAAGCGCCTGCTGCTTTTTTCTCTACCGGATGGACGTCGCCGTGAACGCTGCAGTCTGACCTCGAAGTCGACAAAAAGTGAACAGAAACAGTGTGTAATCCTCTAAACGAGGGATAAACGAGGCTCTGGAGCACTACTTTCGCTTCACTCGAGCAGTTTTCTCTGTGCATGTTTTTCTCCAGCCCTCCCCCCTTAACTACTGCGTCCCCACTCACTGCCTTGACTAGTGTGTGTGTGTGTGTGTGTTGTGTTATGTGGATGTCCACAGCTTTGTGTTGACTGGCCTAGCCACTTATTAAGAAAGAAGAAGCATCATAATTTCGGCCTAGCGTCAACTTTTCGCGTTTCAGCTTCAGCTAAGAATACTGAAATGCATTTAGTGGTGTGCAGATCACTAAACCCGCGTGTGTGTGTGTGTGTGTGTGTGAGAGAGAGAGAGACTGAGTAGTTAATGCTTCCTGGGTGTTGTATGAGAGAGAGAGAGAGAAATGGTCAGTGAAGTGTAGTGAGATGAGAGCTCTCCTCAGGCGCTTACCTGAAACAGCCAGGGCACTCTTTAAAGTGACACAGTGTTGCTGCGATTGTATCGTTGTCCACCTCTGTCACCCTCCCGACACTATGTATCTCTCTGTTCACTTTTTTTTTTTTTTTTTTTTTGCTACTGTACACAGTAAGTGAATGTGTGTGTTGTGTCGCCAGCCGCGATTGGCCGCGCACTTGAGAGGCAGGGACACACAGCCACACAGAGAGCGTTTAACATTTCACCGCCCATCAGAAACATACATTCATCTACAACATCCTAATATCTTGCTTATACACACACACGACATACATAAAAAAAAAAAACCCAGCTCGGTTCGGTGATTATGGAGGAAACGTGCATTCACTGTGAACAGTAACGACATGGAGGCGCCTCAGTGACAATGTCAAACACACGGCGACTGGAAACACAAACGCACTGAAAACACTGTTCCACTCTACACCTTACTCACTGAGGCTGATACGACTTGAGTGCTAATCTGAATTTCCGTGTAACAAAAAAAAAGAGAGTCGTTTTGAAAGCCTGGTCGTGCTCCCTGGCTCTCAGTGCTCTGTTTGATCTCGTTAACAAGCCCACCGCTCATTGCTAACGAAACAAAAGGCAAGCCGGGGTGATGAACAGGCGTAAACGATGATTAGGTCAATTAAAGCCTGGTTAGTAGCCTACTGTATACAGCAGCTGGTGTGTGTGCTTTTTGTGTGTGTGTGTGTGTGTGTGTGTGTGTTTTGCTTCTACAAGCGAACAGTTAACACCGCTGCTGCTGATCACTCGTTTCATTCATCTACGTATCCTAGTGTTTCGACTGTACAGTATATAGTTTTATTCAGATCCCTTAGTGTGTTATACAGGCTACAATCCAGTTGCTTGCTAATCTACTTATTCATTTCAAAACAGGGCTGCATGATTTGATTTTTTTAACTCACATTGCGACTGCGATATATATAACTCCGATATTTAACTATGAAATGTATAATATGTATAATATGTAAAATAAATGTTTATGTCTTGCCCATCAGGGACAATCGATATCGACATATTTCCTCACACTTTTCAAAATCATTCCCATAATTATATTTGATTCTGTAAAGCTGCTTTGTGACAATGACCATTTTTAAAAGCGTTACAGTATATACTCACTCACTCACTTACTCATTCATTGTCTATACCGCTTTATCTGCTACCCAGGAGACTTGGGGTACAAGGCAGAGTGCACCCTGGACAGGGTGCCAATCCATCGCAGGGCACACACACTCATGAAGCGCTATATAAATAAACAAATAATGGCCACATAAGCTCATTAAGAGGTTGTGTGCCAATACTTATATATCAACTTAAAATTATTACAAAATGTAAAAATGTCCTGACTAGATAGATAGATAGATATACATTGTCATTGCATAATACTGTACAGGTACTCGTACTCAGTAACGAAATGCAGTTCTGTAGTAGTGTATATACATCAGTGCAAATATTGGCATTGGGCAACAATGTGAAATAAGTATATTTATATGGATATAAATATATAGATTTATATTATATTTAAATGTAATATTACTGTATAACATGGCTATTCAGTGAATATGTTTGTAGTTTTTTTTTTGTAGTCATATTTGTTACACATCATTCACTCACTCAACTTCGATACCACTTTATCTTGTATACGGGGTCACGAAGGCCTGGAGCCTAGAACACCATGGACGGAGTGCCATCACAATCCATCACAGGACACATACATACACACACTCATTCACCCACTACGGGCAATTTGGGAATGACAATTAATCTAATCTAAATCTTTGGACTGTGGGAGGAAACCGGAGTACCTGTAGGAAACCCACCAAGCAAGGGTGGAACATGCGAACTCCATGCACTCAGACCCGAAGCAGGAATCAAACCCTCAACCTTGGTGGTGCAAATTGACAGTGTTTATCACTAAGCCACTATGCTGCATTAGATAATTCAACACATTTTAAAATTGCGCAAACATAACCCGAGTAAACACAAAATACAGTTTTTAAACGATTTCATTTATTAAGGTGAAAAAAGCCGTCCAAACCTACCTGGCCTTGTGTGAAAAATTCATTGGAAAGCTGTGTTTAATTTTACTTGCCAAACCGAGGCCTGATTACTGACAGACCTGTTGAATCAAGACATCACTTAAATAGAACCTGTCTGACAAAGTGATGCAGAGTAAAAGATCTAAAAAAGCAACACGACCTAAAGAAATTAAAGGACAGTTAGGAAACAAAGTAACTGACTTGTAAATGAGAAACAAAGTAATTGTATCAGTCTGGACAGTCTTACAAAGCCATTTCTAAGGCTTTGGAACTCCAGCAAACCATTATATACAAATGGAAAAAACTTGGAACAGTGCTGGACCTTCCCAGGAGTGTTGGCATACAAAAAAATTTATCCAAAGAACACAATGACAACTTATCCAGGAGTTCATAAAAGAACCCAGAACAACATCTAAAGAACTGCTGGCTTCACTTGCCTCGGTTAAGGTCAGTGTTTATGGTTCAACAATAAAGAGAAAGAAAAAGACTGGGCAAAAATGGCATCCATGGGAGATTTCCAAGGCATAAACCACTGCTGAAAAAGTACAGAAAGGCCAAAAACACCTTGATTATTACCATCTTGATTATTATTATTATTATTATATTAAACTTTTGGGAAAATATTTTGTGGACTGATAAGACAAAAGTTAAACATCTGGCATAAACATCTGGCACAGTGTTTCATAAAAACAACATTGTACCAACAGTCAAACATGGTAGTGGAAGTGTAATTATAATTATATACATTTTATGAAACACTGTGTTTGCATGATGGTGGTAGCTTTGTAGCTGTAGGACCTGAACTACTTGCCATAATTGATGGAACCATAAATTCTGCACTCTACCAAAAAATCCTGAAGGAGAATGTCTGGCCATCAGTTCGTGACCTCAATCTCAAGAGCACTTGGGTTATGCAGCAGGATAATGATCCAAAACACACCAGCAAGTTCACCTCTGAATGACTTAAAAATAACAGTACGGTTTTGCAGTGGCCTAGTCAAAGTTTGGACTTAAATGTAATTGAGATCCTTAAACAAACTGTTCATGCTAACTGTTCTGTGGTTGAATTAAAACAATTCTTCAAAGAGGAGTGGGAAAAAAATACTCCAAAATTCCTGTGAAAGACTCATTTGCAATTAGCACGAACAGTTCACTGCAGTTATTCCCACCAAGGGTTGCACAACCAGTAATTAGGTTTAGGGGCAATAACTTGTTCATACAGGGCCAGGTACGTTTGGACAGCTTTTTTTCCATAATAAATTAAATCATCATTTAAAAACTGCCTTTTGTATTTGCTCGAGTTAATTTTGTGTAATATAAAATTTGTTAGATGATCTGAATCATGTGACAAATAGGCAAAAAAAAAAAAGTAAAACATCACAGCACTGTATATATAAGAGATAAAGTTTATAGACCAGTGACACTGGTACCAGACCAGTGACAAGGAAAGGTACAGTTTTTTTTTTCTCCCATTTTGTACATCACTCACAACTGACAACTGAGTAAAACTGACCATTTAATTTATGTCGCTTACCTTGGCACACTGAATAGAGAGATACATACTTATTCAATAGTGGACTAATACTTTAATATGCACTTGATACTCACTACATAAGCTTATACCTACATCCTTGTAGGTACTGTATATAATTACAGACTGCAGCCATCTTTTGCTATGCACAATTTATCAGTTTCCCTTTTCCCCATCAATCAGTAGAAAGAGATCATTGATTAGATCCACCACTGATGGGATAATACGTGAGAGGTCAAGCAATCACAATGTAGCAGGGACACCAGAATTCTTGTGGCATAGTAGTATGCAATTAGATGCAGGAGTGTTGCTCTGCCTGTACACTGCAAATAATGTACACATTTAGGGTGGTATAACAAGGTACATGTGTCTAATGAAGAAGCTACTAAGTGTACATAGAACCAGATACTGATTGTGCTCATACATCTTCACCAGGACCACATTCTCATCATTATATATGATTGGTCCACCACCTGATATACGTTTAGCCATTTTTGCTTTCCCTTCATGAATTTTGTGTGTGTGTGTGTGTGTGTGTGTGTGTGTGCGCTTGTTTGTTTAGGTGGGGGGCGGGTGTTGTGTCGGGGGCGGAGAGTCTTCTGACAAACTGCACAGCAACAGATGGGCCACAGTCAGTAATTAAGTACCTACAAAGTTCACTTATATTGTAGATGTACCTAATAAACTTCCAACTGAGTGTATGCCTCATGTGTATATGCGGAATTTACAGTTTTTGTTTTTTAATGTCCTCTTTAGGTGCCTAGAATTAAAGCATTAAAGCATGTGTTTTTATCATATTTTACAATGAATCTAGATTTTATGTATCAGTCCTGATGTGAAAGTGCATGCTCTGAATATCCTCTAACACGTCTGACCCATCTGATGATAAATGATAGCGATTCGCATTTTATCTACTTATTCCTAAATGCGTTTGTAGAAAATGACTTAGCATATATAATTAACTGGAATTAATGGACAGTGAGCATAAGCATGCAATTGGCAACGCCACTGAAAATTCATCATGTTCATTCATTCACACCTTTATCTTCAGAGTCCTGATTAAACTCACACGGTATGTACTATATTTAAGGGTACGCCATGTTGCCAAATGTAAGGCCATGACCATCACACCCATACGCAGGCCCTCGTCAAACTGTTGCCTGGAATGTCGTGACATGCAGTTGTCTAGATTGTATACTTTTGCAGACTTAAGATCTTGACACTGAATGAGTAAATTCCTACATCCTTGCTGCAAAATAGCAGTTCTAATATAGTATAATATACTATAATACTAAAAAAGTAATAATATAATAGTATAATACTATATACTATAATATATTCTATTTTATTCTATGTTCAAAAAAGCTTGATAAAAAATCTAGTAGTTTTACCTGATTAAATGAAAAAAGAAATATTTATTTTGTTATTTTGCATATTTTTAAAAAATAATCCACCATTCATTTCCTGGAGAGTGAAACATTATATTTAATCATTGAATAATCATTAGTTGCAGCCCTATAACACACAAACACACACACACACACATACTGTATATGTGTGTGTGTGTGTGTGTGAGAGAGAGAGAGAGAGAGATTATATAATATATATAATAAAACTATAAAGTTGGCTTAACTCTACATTGAAGATATTGGCAATTATTGCAAAATCAAGATTTTGCAAAATCAAGATGGTTTTTGCCATTTTTGCAAACTGTTTGTGCACGCTTCACTTAAAATTTTTATATTTATTAATATTTTTTATTTATTCTTTTTTTCCAACAACTTGACGGTGCATTCAATTTAATGCATCTATCATAATGGAGTTAATAGCTTCCATCTCTTGATGTGGCGAGAGCTGTACACAGTACTATCTGGTCAAACAGTCCTTGCCAATAATCAACAGGAATGAAATAATCACTAGCTGGAGTATATAGGACATGCAATAGTGTCTGAACTGCTAGGCGTCTATTCATAATTGTCTGATGGACAAGCAGAGTTAGTAGATGTAATTAATAGCAATAAAATAAAATTTAGAGGAAGTGGTTGCCACATCACTTCTTCCCTCAACTGTAGAGAGAACTATATTTTTTCACATTGCAGTTTGGTATGGAATGCCATACTGCTAACACGCTTACTTTAAGTAAAATGTATAAATACACAACTCACATGAAGAAAATATGAGCGTGTGTGTGTGTGTGTGTGTGTGTGTGTGTGTGTGTGTGTGTGTATATGTATGTATGTATATATGTATGTATGTATGTGTGTGTGTGTTTGTGTGTGTATATATATACATACACACAGTGCCATGCAAAAGTATTAATACCCCATCATTTTCCACATTTTGTGATTACAATCTGAAATGTAAATGTATTTAATTAGAATTTTATATAATTACATTAAAAAAGTATTTATTACATTTACATAATAAATCGACACGTGATTGTAAAGTGGAATTTTTTTAAAATAAAAACTAAATCTGAAAATGCATTTGTACTGTACCCCCTTGAGCTGTGGCTCTCTGCAGCTCCTCCAGAGGTACCATGGGCTTTTTGGGTGCTTCTGTGATTAATGCTCTCCTTGCCCAGCCTGTGAGTTTAGATGGACGGCCATGTCTTGGTAGGTTTGAATCTTTGCATTTTCTGATGATGTATAGAACAGTGCTCCGTTAGATATTTAAAGCTTGGAATATGTTTTTTGTAATAACCTAACCCTGCTTTAAACTTCTCCACAACTTCATCCCTGACCTGTCTGGTGTGTTCCTTGGGCTTCATGATGTTTTTTATTCACTAATGTTCTCTAACAAACCTCTGAGGACTTCACAAAACAGCTGTATTAATAAATTACACACAGGTGTATTTTTACTAATTATTTACTAATTAGGTGACTTCTGAAGGCAGTTGGTTCCACTGGATTTTAGTTAGGGGTATCAGAGTAAAGAGGGCTGAATACAAATGCAAGCCACACTTTTCAGACTTTTATTTGTAAAAATTTGTTTTTATCTTTTTATTTTCCTTCAACTTCACAATTATGTGCCAGTCGATCACATTAAATCCCACATTTATCACATTTACATTTGTGGTTGTAATGTGACAAAATGTGGAAAAACTCAAGGAGTATGAATACTTTTGCAAGGCACCGAGGAGGTGGCAAAATGATCCACACTGTTGGCTGCAATGTCTTATCAGCATTTCCGTTCAAGGTCACTGCTGTGCAGGAGTAAACTTGTTACATCAGTTCATTTGTAACTGCGGTGCGAAAAGAACTGGATGCCCCATGTGTGATTTGCAAGAATGAAAAGCAGTGTTTTTTGTGGTCTGGTGTACCCAAACAACTTACAGAAGAGCATTTAGACAAAAGCATTTAGATATGTGAAAACAAAATTTGAAAAATACTCTAAGGAAGGTGCAAATTCTTAAAGAAAATTATTACTGGTATTGAGAAATGGATTCATCACTATGAGTCTGAGAGTAAACAGCAGAGTATAGAATGGGAAAAATTCAAACATCACCCATTAGCTGGAAAATTGATGCATAGATTTTTCTTGAATTCTGAAGGGCATTATAAGGAATTATATTATATTGGAACATTATAAGGAAAAATGTTTAATAATCAACATTGCTCATTACAGCGAGATGCTTATTGAAGAGCTGAATTAAATCTGAATCAGACTAAATGCAGAGGACCGCTATCCAAGGGCATTTTAATTTTGTATGACAATGCACGTCCGCACACCTCTGCCCACACTGACAACACTCTGCAAAAACTTCGTTTTGAGGTGTTAAAGCATCCTCCCTATAGTCCTGATCTTGCTACATCGGACTGTTTGGTCCCCTGAAAGCTGCCCTACGATCATGACGATTCACTTCTGATGAAGTACATTCATGGCTTACTGCTCAGCCTAAAACATTTTTTAATGAAGGAATATGTATTTTGCTGGTTGACAGATTTACAAGGTGTATTAAATCCCATATCACGTATTTGTCTTTTCTATAGCCAGAGTGCAGATCATTTTTGACTCACCCTTGTGTGTGTATATATACTGTATGTACATACAGTAAGTGAATTCTACCACATTGTATTTGATTTTTGCAAATCAGTGTTGAACCACGTCCAGAGGTGGTCAGATTCAAATTAGATTCCTAAGGATGTGGCTCAGTCCGGATGCTCTACCCTCTCAGATCAGATTTCAAAATGTCTGTTATGTCACTATGTGAATGCAGAAGTTCAAGTTCACACAATCATATGATATGGACATGGACCCATGGTTGATAAACAAGCAGTAAGACGATGTCTGTTGTTCTAAGACCACAGGATTCATGTGAAGTCACATGACACATGTGTACCTATGCCTTTGGTGTTATTGCCACAGCAACCAGGTGGACAGTGTGTCGGATTTGGGCTAGCACTCCGAACAGAGCCAGATCTGATCTGATCACTTCCAAATAACAGCATAGGCAGTCACTCCTAGAGATCAGATTTTGAAACAAATTGGATTTGCCTGCAGCCTGAACAAGCCATTAGTCTCCAACTGAATGACCTCTAAGAAAATTTATTCTGGCTTCCCTAAAAATACTGTTTCACTCCTGTTCGAAACATGATGCTTCAGTGTCTGTAGTTGTAAATGCTGTAGATGTTTTTTTCTTGTCTGGAATGATGTCATACCAGGTGAGAAATTTGAACAGCATGTTTAAGCACATTTGTGTTCTCTGCATACACACACAATAGAGACCCAGATGAATGTCCTAAAACAATTAAAACTTATATTCTGCACAATAGGTCCCCATTAAATAGCTTGTATATTTTAAATAAATACTGGGCTGTTACCACAAGGGACTATATCTGGATCCTCTGGTTTTCTTTCACTAAAAATGTTCTAGTCGATTGATTGGTTAAGGTCCATCACCTTGTTTTCATGGTGCATTTTAATATGTTTATTACTGAAAGCTGAAAGTCCATCAAGCAGACAACTGAGATGAGGTATGAGGAGACAAATACCTGAGAACATACCTGGTACAAGTGCAGGAGGGCTACGCAATGCTACACAGACAAAATATGCAAGATCAGAAAACAACTGTAAAAGACAAACTGGTAATTTATTGTTAGCCCAGTCATCCTGGTGAATCCTGATGGGGGACATGACAACAAACAACAGGAAATAATTAATTTTGACACTGAGTGAAAATAAAGTAATTTCCCATCCTGTCTACACTTCAGATAACAAATGCTTTAGTCAGCAGCAGCAAAGTCTGAGACAGTGGAAACAGCTTAGCGTCCCTGATTTAATTTAGCAGCCAGCTTTATTTTTTAAAGAAACATTGTTTGAACAAAGCATTATAATAAATTGCGAAATAAATTGACAAATGTACATGAAATTAAGTGTTGCCATTTCACTAGCTAGATAAATGCTATTCTCAGGATAACTAGCTAACAAACTCAGCAAGCTACAAAAAAAACCCAACAGCATTTGGCTAAGTTAGCTAGCCAGCTAACATTACATTTCTGTAAATATTTTGTTGATAATGAAGGTGAAAGTACTTTAACAGAACATTTGGTTAGTTAACATAAGACATTACTTGTGGCAATTGTAACAAAGAAATTAATACTGTAAATTAATTGTTTTTAATTAATTCATTCATGGCAATTTTATTCAGGTAAATTATTATTACAGTACCAAGGACTTTTATTCAATTTAGGAAGTTATGTACCTCAGTGTCCTCCTTGTTGTTGTTGTTGTTGTTGTAGTGATGTTAATATTATCCTTGTACTTGTTAGCTTTAGCAGCTGTGGAGTGTCAAATGTGAGGGGTCAATAACCCTGAGATGTATCGATAGTCCTGGACCTGCAGAGGGCACCATAAAACCAGGGCTGAAACCATTCAAAGTAAATGGTTAATATAAAGCAAAGAGTGACTGGATTTGTTTACTTTAAGAGACATGAACTTCTCAGTAAGGGGAAGGTGTAAGACAATAAGGTGTGAGGAGAAGTAGGTTTGTAAAGAGGGAACTGAGCTTGCGATGGATTGAAGCAGTTAGAGGGAGTATTTTGGAGCTTGGTAGCAGTTTGGTCATGAACTGAATATAAGATTATTTACATATTTGGGAAGGAGGGTGAAGTAAACTGAAACGGTCTACCATTGAGTGTATTTCCTCTATTACAGCGTTTTATATGCAGACTGAAACAAATCTTCCAGAAATTATTTTTCATTCATTGTGGCTGGGACATGTGATGCTTGAGTATTGTTTTATACACCAATAAGCCATAACATCAACACTACAAAACATTCACACATCAAAATTGATTATCAATTATATACCCAAGGCTCAAACACAAGGAACAAAGGGCAGCCCATCTGGTTCGATCCCACATAAAAGCCAATGCATCACAAAAAAAGAAACGCACCAGAACACCCAGTGCACCACAGCCCACCATGCACAGGGTCCAGCAGTAAGGAGTTCAAATCCACCAACCCAGCTTTCAAATGCCCCAAATCCCAATCCAATTGAGCACCCATGGGATGCGCCGGACAAACAACTCCCATCCATGGAGGCCCTCATGCACCCAAGGATTTACTGCTAACATCCTGGTGCCTGACACCACAGCACACAGCCATGGGTCTTGTGAAGTCAAGCCCCGAAAGGCCAGAGCTGCACCATTATCACAAGGGGAACCTACACAATACTGGGCATGCATAATGCGTTGCAATGTTCAGGCTGATCGGTGTATATTCTCTGGTCTCTTATTCTACATGTATAGTATGTATAATGGGTTTCACTGCAAAACATGACACCACTTTTGGACTTTCACTGAATCTGGCAAATTAAATCTTGCAAGCAGGCCATTGCCTGCTGTTGTATAAATCTTATTTTAGAAGCTTGGAAAATACATGACAGTAAATGACTGTATTTCACAGTGAAACATTCATCATGCAAAAAAGCCATTCACATTGCTCCTTTCTGTCACATGATCAACAGAATTATGAGCTGGGCAAAACAAGAATGAGCTAAATGCGTTAAATGTACTTTTGGAAAATGTTGAAGCTAAGAGAAATAATGTTTACCACTTTTTCCACAATTGCAGTTTTCCTAACAATTTCTTATGATAAGGTGCTGTTGCCATTTACTGAGATGGTAGCAAAGTAAACGTAAAAAAAAATCATACAAACCAGTCTCCTGGAAACCCTGGAAAATCTGGACAAAAAATATCTATTCTGCTTAGCAAGGGGACATCATCAGTCAAGCAGGGAAGCTGAGTGACATCCAGACAGGGAGGCGGAGTGACGTCTTCAGCAGGACAGGGAAGCATTTTACCTGGCCCTGCTCTATAAATGAAGTATCTTAAATTCTGGCTTATGCACAACCTTATTGCGTTGTTAATGCAGTAGATTGTTTGAAAGCCACCATCTATTAGGAGCTTACAGATCAACATCTTACTCTCGTTTCCCATTTTAATCACAACAAAAACATCCTTATTCACACATCTAATGAGGCTTAAATGCATTTGCAGTAAGAATGACAATGATGATCCTGAGACTTTTTTTGTTGTTGTTGTTGAAGTTTTAAGGAACCTCTATTCATTCAATACTGACCGTATAAAGACATCAAAGACATACTTGTCAGGAGTGAATTAAATCAGCCTAGGAGTAACTGCAGTACTTCTGCATGTGACTATTTAAGATGTTCCACTGGCAAATCTATTACTACAGCCAATAAAATCAAAGGACTGCTTTTTATCATCACTTCTCATGCATAATTGCAGGAGTTGTTTATCATCTTTTCTGTAAAAGGTGCAATCAGCTGTACATTGATGAAAGCAAGAGGAGGCTGGATGATAGTTTTTGTGAGTCTTTCTTTATTTTTGTTGCTAGTTGTGGTTATATGAGCAATGGAGTAAAGTTACAGAGATGAATATCTTTTTTTTTTTTTTTTTAACAGTGTTCAGGACGAAGATCCTGATGGAAAAAAAATTATGTATCTGGTGACTGTAAGGTATCTGTTTCTGGGTCTTCAAGATTAGGCACCCTTTTTCACCTGATACAAAAGAAAACGATATACTGTATGTGCTTATGTATTTATTCATCTCGGTCCTTCCTAATGCATGCAACCTTACTGCCGTAAGAGAAGTAATCAGAACTGAACAAATCAGCTGTCGTTTGCTGAGCCTGAGACGCCATATCAATTTTGTGTGCATTGTTCATAAATGACATTCCTGCCTGTTCCAGCATACTGTATGAGGAAGTAGAAATACTGGTTGGCCTTATATTTTTGGGAATTAAAAAAATTATATATTTTTTTAAAGACTATTATCGTTGAAAAAAAAAAGGTTTTCCTTAGGAAGCCAATACCTTCTCTACTCATTTGCATTAGGAGACATTTTTAATTATGCACTTGAGTCCAATAATCTGATCTCACCTAGGAAAAAAAACATATCTGAATGTCTAACTGAAATGGTACCATGTTTTCCTATTACCTTACCTCCTCTCACAGTTCATAAAGCTGTACTTTGAGTCAAATTTTGGTATTAACGTGGTTAACCTTTTTTATATTTTTTTTTCAACCATTCTCATAGGTCATCCTTTATGTTAAAGCCTCCTGATTCCCTTTCTGATGCAATATGCTTATACTGTATTGGCATTAGGTTAAAGGCCTTGTCCAAGGGCCCAATCTGTTAAGGACGAGGCTCAAAGCCCCGATCAGCAACTCAGAGCCTCAATCAGTTAAGCCACTACCCCTGTTTTAAACACTAATATTTGTAAATCAATCATCTATTAACATGTAGTTCTAATAAATTACAGTTTGACGCGGTACTAGTGTAATCGGGATACTGAGTGTGGTTGAGGTTAAACAAAACCCATGTAGTCTTAATGATGCACAGTGTGATGTAACAATGAGTGTATGTACAGTGACCCATTTTTCATATTTTTGCTCTGTACAACACCACCACCATCGCAATGAATTTGAAATAAGAAGTCAAGATGAGATTAAAATGTAGAGTTTCAGCTGTAATTTAAGGGTTTCAATAAAAATGTTTTGAATTAAACATTTTGAAATTATAGCCATTTTTAGTTGAACCCCATGAATTAAAGTCTATACTTCACTCAATTCTTGATTCCTTCATTTCAAATCCACTGAGGCAGAATTCTGAATATTGTGTCATTGTTCAGCAAAAAAGCTTGGTTCTGCTATTTCTACCTGTTTATTATTATTTTTTTATTAGTATATTGTATATACAGTATTTAAAAAGGATATACATTTATTTGAAATATCTATAAAAGGTCATATATCACAGGCTGCAGTTGGAAAACCAAGATAAAACAATTAACACTGACCTTTCAGTGTTTATAAAAATGAATTAAATGGAAATTTACTCAATAATAATAATAATAATAATAAATAATTTCATGCAACAGGAATAACCCATAATCACAACTGTCAGTTTTTCTATTATCAAGTTGTCCCTGTATGAGCTGACCATTACTTTGATTAATAACACTAACTAGTATGGTCAGGGTTTAAAAACTCTGTAAATTAATGTTATCTCATTTAAATGCCCCAAACACATTTTCCCAAGATGTTCTTTCCCAATCTCTATATACATTATGAACACATTTTTAAGTTCTTCCACAGGTTCTTCATGCCCATCCACCAGAGGATCAAACCTTTGTACAATTTTGCAATTTATAATTTTAACATTCATTCAATTGTTGCCATTTCATGATATACAGAAGTTCCGGAAAGAGATTCATAATGTCGTACAAAATGTTACTCGCAAGCAATTTACACTGTTAAACCATATTGTATCAGTACCAGGCACCAGATCCTTGTTAAAATCCTTGTTAAACACAACTTGTTGAGATGTCTACCCCAAATGTTCCCAAGGTTGCCATGTGGATATCACAAATATCGGCTCTCTTCCCATTGATCTCGAGCATAAATCGGACAAATTCTGGAAAATGTGGACCTATCCACTGCTTTTTACAGAAACTTTAGTACACTGGTTAATTCTGGAAAGACTATAGAGAATCCATTTGTGTGTGCCATGTACTCTTTTTTTTCATGCACTTCAGTTTCTATGCACTGTTGTTTCGCAGTTGGTCTGATCGTTTGTGTTGGTTCGTACATAAAATGATTAATCCTAATTTTAATACAAATAATAGATGGAAACTATTAAAAAAAATTTTTTTTTTTGACTGAAACACGACACATTTTTATACAGAACACTAATGTCAAGCCACAGATTTCTTCAGAGGACACTATAGCATTAACAGTGCTGTTTGATAGCAGACTTTATGTGCAGCCTCTGGACCTACAGAGTGGTGGCACTATTGATAATTGATAAGGAGAAATAATGATTTAAATGTAGGGCACACAAATAGCACAAAAGAAAATTAAAATAGCATAGAAACATGGCGGCATGGTGGTGTAGTGGGTAGCACTGTCGCCTTGCACCTCCAAGGTCCAGGTTTGATTCCCGTCTCTGTATGCATGGAATTTGCATGTTCTCCCCATGCATAGAAACACACTGGCCAGGTTTTGTACTATACATAGAAGATTTAACACTGTGAAATGATTTTCTGTGTATTTACTGAAACTGGTGATAATAAAGGACTGAATGCAGCTTTGAACTTACACTTTAGATTGAAAGTGTAGCATGTTTACTTTAGTGTAAGTGGCCCTCGTTTGCAGGGATTCTCACTCCCGCACTCCATTCTAATTAAATCTTACTGAGTATTGTATTTATGATCACACCTTTTGTTGAGCGTTATCATGCTGATTAGAGATAGGATTTTCTACTTTGGCAGGCTTTTATATAGAAAAGGTGTAACCTCAGGCTGACACGCTAAGGTATTAACCCGAACATCAAGATAAATCGGCAAAGACTGGAATAGCAAATTAGGACATGTAAAAAGGCATATGGAAAAGCATGTCTGGTATGATGCAATGCCGTTTCTTTTTACGCTGATGCAAGGCAAGCAGTCTGAATCCTAATTTTAATCTTTGCACATGACACATGGAAGAGCGCTTAAAAATGTACAGTAAGCATTGAACCAACATTCAAGCACATACAGTATATGAGACAGAACGCTCAGACAAAGATGAAATGGTGAAAATGGTGCTCTTAACGGATTTTTCATAGGACCTGTGGCATTAGTTGTTAGTTTTAGGCCCAACAGATTTCTTATCTGAATGGAGTCCAAGTTGAACTTTTGGTAGTAAACACATTATAAACCCTTAAAAAAAAAATCCAGAGAACCTGTAAAGAAAGTGTAGATACAGTAGTGCCTACTTTCTCAACACCGAATAACGAGTGCAAATGCTTGCTTTGGAAGAGCAGGGAACTGAAGTGGCCCTTGATCTACGACTGATTCAAGAAGACCCCATGTGGCGCCCTACACACTTTATGGCGGGAGAGAAGACGTGTCCTTCGCCTCAGTGAACGGTTTTGACTGGTGTGCTGGCACTCTCTAGCGTACTCTTCAGAAACAGGCTTTTGAAGGCTGCTCCACTCTAAGGCAGCCCCCTAATGTTAATCTTAGTGAATGTGCCTGCTTAACCCTAGTGGTCATTTTGAGGAACTGACACTCCAAGCTATGAAATCCTGTAGATACATACTGTAGTCATTCATACATGCAGTAGGGGAAATTCATTCTTTTAATGTTTTCACATGATGGAAACTCACAGGAAAACATGCAAAACTTAAGATCAGACCCTAGAGCTGGTGCGGCTGGATGTTGATGAGACACTACCGGTCTCACCATCATCCGAATATACTGTACTTATTGGTAGAAAACGGCATTTAAAAAAAAAATCAATTAAGACAATGTGCATATTAGAACAGGTTGTCGTTCAAGACCCAATTAAAACTGCTAGGCTTTTCTTTTTTTTTTCTTTTTTTTTTTTTAGAAAAAGCAAAACTGTAATAGGAATGTGTTGAGTAGAAATACAGGAATGAGAAGGATTTGACACAGTTAAAAAGCACTGCAATGTATCTGTGTGTCTGTGTGTGATTGGCTGGCTGGGGATTTCTAGGTTAGTGCTCTAGGCTCAGAAAGCTCCGAGACAGTGAAAGATACAGAGGGAGATGACAGAACATCATGGCTCTTTAAGCCTACA
This sequence comes from Clarias batrachus, assembly GCA_003987875.1. Taxonomy (NCBI): domain Eukaryota; kingdom Metazoa; phylum Chordata; class Actinopteri; order Siluriformes; family Clariidae; genus Clarias; species Clarias batrachus. The sequence continues at coordinate 133,154 of QMIH01000070.1, forward strand.
GAGATCCTCTATAATCTATAGCTATTCTCAGTCAACTCCACCCCAGTACAAGAAGCTATTATACTACAGTAGGTAGACTGGTAAAATGAGAAAAATATATACTGTATGTATGGGGCATCACATAAAACAAGCCTCTCCCTGCCTGTTAATAATAATGAATCAAACTAAAGGACTGCCTGGTTTCCTCGTTGTGCCAGATCTCTCTGGCATGTCCCTTAGGCCAAGTAACGGATGGAGCAAACACCCCAGTAGTGGCATGCCTCATTAGTGTAAAAAAAAAAAAGAAGAGGGGATCGCATGTTAATTGTCTTAGTGCAGAAAAGCAGCCTAATTTAGCAGAGGGGAGAAGGGTCAATTTTCCGGTTTTATACAATGCTGCATTTTCTGTTAATGAGCGAAGTGGAGACTTTGCACAGGAACATCATCAATCACAGCAGGATGCTGCTGGCATTTGGAGTCAGTATTTCATTTCTGTCTCTTTCTCTCCCTTCATCTCCTGGTCTGTCTTTCTACTTTTTCAGCATCGCCCCTGCACTCATTTATCTCACCTAATGAGCTACAAGTCAGGCTGTCAGGAACAGTAACGGCAGACAACAGTGTGGTTAAAGCAGATATTTAAACAGAATCAGGCAAATACTGAGACTCCATTAGGATATACGACTACAGTACGTATTAGACATTAAGGGAGGAAAAAACGAATTGATTTATTTATGGCATTGAAAACACTACTGATACAGTATATCCAGCTTGGTCTAACTACACATCAGCTGTCTAAACATGAGCTGAGCTGGTCAAACTGGTCGACGTTTGCTGTTAGAGGGAAAGCACTAATGCTTCATAACAGTCAGTCAATCTGAAAATCTCAATTAGTCATCTAATAAGCAAGCAAAAGAAAGAAAGCAATGTCCCAGCCGGGAAAAAAAATGCTCTACCAGGTTGGGTTTGACCGGCTCGGCTTGTGTTTTCACAGCTGTACTGCAAAAATGTACAATTAGCAAGTGAGAGTATGTTCAATAAAGGGAATTTAACTAATAGTTATTGTTTTAATGCGATTATGTAACAAATGTTTTCCGTTTTTTCATGCTATCCGGAGCTAATGTAGGTTCTTACTAGAAGTAAATGCTTGTATTCCTGTAAATGAGTAAGATTTGATAAATTAGCACGCATGCAGTGATCCAGTAACAGGTGCTTTTCGGATACAACCCAACTTCCAAAATAACTTTTGCTCTCAACATTAGCTATGATACTCCAGCTATCCCTGTTTGTTGTTTATAATTGTTAGCTATTTACGTAGCTAACTCTAGAACTAATGCTACAGTAGTAGAAAATTCTAATTAGATAGAAAGATCCATCCATCTAGGAAGCTCTGTAGTCCAACTGGGGACCATTGAGGCCAATGATGACCATTGTATTAATTCCCATTTTTACAGCCGTAATAGGATCTCCGGTCAACATTCAGTTGTGCATTCACACACTACTAACATGGGGGGGAACATGCAAACTCCATGCATATAGACGCAGAGGCAGGAATCGAATCCAGACCCTGGATGTGCAACACATCGGTGTTAAGCACTGTGCCACTGTTCCGATGGAAAATATATGGATGCATACATACACACATACATATACACACACACACACACACACACATACTGTACATACATTCATACATACATACATACATACATACATATATACATACTTTATTTATCCAGAGGAAAATTTCAAACAGTTAGCATAAACATTGTTTGGTTTCTTACCCAAAATCATTTATACAACTGCTTTATTATTATACGAATTAACAAAGAAAATAATGTATCAGTACACTCACTCACTCACTCACTCACTCATCGTCCATACTGCCTCATCCTGTATTCAGGGGGCCTGGAGACTTAGCGCACGAGGCGGGGTACACCCTGGACAGGGTGCCAATCCATCGCAGGGCACACACACACACACACACACACACACACAGAGACACAGAGACACACAGACAGACAGACAGACACACACACAGACACACACACACACACACACACACACACAGTCACACACACACACACACACACACACACACACACACACACACACACACACGACAAATTGGTCATGCCTATTAGCCTAATCTGCATGTCTTTGGACTGTGGGAGGAAACCGGAGTACCCAGTGGAAACCCTATATCGATACATATATAATGTATTATATTTTTTGGTGTGTGTTTGCATCTTTATTTAGAGGGAATCCTGAAGAAGTTTTGGAAGCATTAAAAGAAGTATTAACCTAATCAGTGACTATTATACGATGATCTATAAAGCATCACTCGAAATAAACAGTTAATTAACGTATGAATGAAAATACAATCATTTTCTACAATACAATCAGTTTCTCTGCATGTCCTCCTCTTGTCTGTGTGGGTTTTCTACGTGGATTGATTGCATTATGTTGCTCCTGTGCGCGAATGTGTGCATGCATAGGGCCTTGTGATAGACCGGTACACCCTTTTAATGTGTATTCCCACCTCATACTTAGCTTTGCAAGAAACTCTGGCTAGAATAAAGCTGTTACCCAAAAATAAATGTATGTTAATATCCTGGGCAGGGTGTAGCCATGCTTCTGTAGGCACAGGTCCACCACAAACATGCCCTGCTGTTAGTAACACTGCTGTGAGTCATGTGGAGAAGTACCCACTATGCAGAAAAAGGTTTTGTCCACAAGGAGGCAGTAGTCACCATGATTTGAGCAAAGCAAACACCTTTTAGACTTAAATCTAGCATGATTTTTTAGAATAAATTCTCTTTAATTGAAACACAGTGCAAGATAGAGGACCTGTCACATTTTTTCACTTTCAAAGTTTTCTAACTAAAGTGAAGTTTAGATTCTGGTGAAAGAAGGAAGGCATGCCATATGACATTCAGATCAAAAGCACCAGCATTCTCTCTCTCTCTCTCTCTCTCTCTCTCTCTTTGAGATGGATGTCCCGGCAGGCAGGCTGGAACAGTGAGAGCCCCAGGCCTGATGGAAATGGAGAGATAATATGTTTAGTATCAGATCTTACAGAGAGGAAGAGCTACATCAAGGCGATTCGATTAGACATTTCCTAAACAATCGCATTGATCAGAGTCATTATCTTAACTCAGATTTATGTTAACCAACAGGAAGCCATTACGTTGGATCAGTGGCGTGCACCTAGTGAGATTCGGCACCGTCTCATATCATATATTCCAGAGGACGAAAAGATGCTATAGGGAAAGTTTTTTTTTTTTCTTTTTCTGTTCACCTCTATGATGTCATAGAAACAGAATGAACAGAAAAACCTCTATGACGTCATAGTACTGCCATCGAACCTCTATGACATCATGGTACTGACATCAAACCTTTATGACATCATATATTATTAATATGTCATAGAAAAAAGTACTAAATAGCTAATAAGTATATACTGTATTTGTATGAATGTTTTATGGATATCGAACAGAAGCTGGGGTTTGGTGCCAGAATAATTTATCATAAGGTTTGGTATTTATTTATTTATCCTCATGCGCATCTATGGAGATGTAGTGACTAATGTTGACGCCTCACAGCTCCAGGGTCCTCAGTTCAAACTGTGGTTCATATCTTTGCTGTGCTCCTGGAGGTTCTTCTCTTGCCACCATGAATTACTTAATTGCTTCCTGGTTCTCTGGAAAAAAAGATCACCTCCCCAAAAACATGCGAGTAGGTGGTATGAGTAGGATGAATTTCCGCAAACTGTGTGTGTGTGTGTGTGTGTGTGTGTGTGTGTGTGTGTGTGTATGTGTGTGTGGGTGGGTGTGTGTGTGTGTAGCCCTGTGATGAAATGGTGTCCTAACTAGAGTGTATTCATGCCTCACACCTTGTCTTCCACTGAAATCCTGACTGTGATGAAGCTGTTACTGAAATTGAATGAATGAGTTCTCCTCACATCCCGGAAACTGTCAATAAGATATCTGCTCTTAGAATGATCACCAGCCTCCGTGGCCGTGTAAAAAGGTGGGGGTTGGGGGATCAATTTAATTACATTTTATTTCTATAGATCTTTTAACAATGGACATTGTCACAAAGTAGCTTTACAGAAATAAAGATGATGGAAAATATAAATGTGGGTATATTAATATATTATTAATATAATATAATATATATAGTGTGTACTTATCAGTTTGTCCCTAATGAGCTACCTAGAGGCGACAGTGGCAACAAAAACTCTGAGATGACAAAAGGAAGAAACTTTGTCCAATCTGATGAGCACTCCGACTAGAAAAGAAAAACAACCAGCAACATCTAATTAGAAAACAATTAAGCATCGACTGTATAGTTGCCTGTCAGTCATGGTATCTTCAATCACATCCTTTTGCACCAGCATTCAGATGTTGTAGCCTAGCAACTGCAGTTGTGTCATTTGTGACAGGTAAGCCAACATCTCCTCGCTGCTTTATCCCCTATATACAAAACGCAAAGCTTTGTGCCCAGCTGTAGGTTCTGTAGGTCCCCCTTGTGCCACCGGCCAGCTCAGACCTTTTGGAGGATGACTCCATAAGACCTCTGCGGGGTGTGCTGTGGGTGTCTGGCAATCGTGAATGCTCAGTCAGATTGGGATCTGGGGAGTTTGGAGGAATGGTCGGTGGTTGTGCTCTTTTCCTGCAGGGCCCCGAGTGCAGTGAGTTGTGCTGGACTAAGTGTTGTGGTGCCTTTCTCTTGTGGCCAACACTGAATATTTTTTTCAGTGATTTGTGCTGCATTGGTTTTTCTCTGATTGGACTGGACTGGGAGAGGAGTCTCTTCATGAACAGCTCTTTCTCCCAGTGAAATCATTTGATTATTCTCTACATAGAGTTGTCTTACTTTGTACCATACTGCACTTTTTTTGTTGCTGTTTGTTGTAAAAATCTGAATGTTCCAGACCTACAGTACAGACCAAAAGTTTGGACACACCTTCTCATTCAAAGAGTTTTAATTTGTATTATGGCAAGAAAAAAGCAGCTAAGTAAAGAAAAACGAGCGGCCATCATTACTTTAAGAAATGAAGGTCAGTCAGTCCGAAAAATTGGGAAAACTTTGAAAGTGTCCCCAAGTGCAGTCACAAAAACAATCAAGCGCTACAAAGAAACTGGCTCCCATGCGGACCGACCCAGGAAAGGAAGACCAAGAGTCACCTCTGCTGCGGAGGAGAAGTTCATCCGAGTCACCAGCCTCAGAAATCGGCGGTTAACAGCAGCTCAGATCAGAGAGCAGGTCAATGCCACACAGAGTTCTAGCAGCAGACACATCTCTAGAACAACTGTTAAGAGGAGACTGTGTGAATCAGGCCTTCATGGTAGAAGATCTGCTAGGAAACCACTGCTAAGGACAGACAACAAGCACTTTTGGTCTGTACTGTATATTTATTTCAATTTATAGAATATCGAATTTACAGTGTGGCATGTTTATCTATAGTATTTTATCTTTCTTTCTTTTCTTCATATAGGCTAGAAATGGACACCAAGTTCAATAATCAGATGCTCCATTGCTTCTTGATTGCTTTTGTATTTAGTCTTAATTTAAGGCTTTGTATTAGTCTTGATTTAAGAAGCACATTATAATCTGCAGTCCAGCTCGTGGTGTGTGCATGCTGCTCAGCATTGGACCATCCAGGGCGTATTCCCTTCCTCATCACCAGCATTTGCCATGACTCGGACTAGTCTAAAGTGGATACGAAATATCAATGAGCAATTCTGTCCTACTCCTGCAACTGCAACACCCTCCAAACCTAAAACATTAAGGCGTTCTTCTCTAGGGATTAAAGATCAAAGGGTTTGAAGATTTATGTAAGTGACCTTTTCAATTTTCCAAAGAAACATGAAGCTGCATGCTTCATCTGTCATGTGTTTTCAGATAAAAATCCAAGCCCTAGATTTGGTCTCAAATCTGCTCCTTACAAGAGCGACTGACGCGACAGCTGTTTTTAGTTTACCAGCATTAAAATGACTGCAGTGTGTAATTTTAGTTCAAGTATCAATCGGTGGTAATGCTTGTATTTGTAAGTCATAAAAACAAGCAGATGGCAACAGGCTAGTGAAAAATCATAGCATACAGTCAACTTCAGATTTATTTGAAATAAAATGAATCAAATTATAACTATAAAAACAAACAATGCGTGAAATTGCTTACATTTAAGGTTTAAACATATTGTAGTGTTGCAACGTTTTATGCGAACACATAAAATGTTGTGCAGTGGAATTTCTTTTCTACTTTTTTTATTTTGGGGGGGGGGGAGTAAGCAGATGGTAAAATGTTAGAACCAGTGACGGCTCATCAGCAGGGTCAGAGTTGCAACCAAACACATCAGAATTTCAACTATTTATAGTTTTATGAAGTTTTCGTCCAAACTGCCATGTAGAATAAATATTTTATTAGTTAATTTTATTTGTTGAAATAGTAATGACCTATTTTGTGTGACCAACAATGAAATGTTGCAATTTAATACTTAAACTGATGTTCCATTGATTTTCTTGCCTAAGATATTGTGCAGTTGTGGGGCAGAGTGCCCACGGCCCTGCTGAGCTGTCTTAGTTATTATTGCACCTAGTGGCCAAAAATGGTAATTGCAGGCTCCTGAGTGGTGCAACAAAAAGAGTTTGAATTCATTATCATTAGCGTCTGTGGCGCTTTTCTGCCCCACATGTAGCCTGAGCAGCATTTCTAAAAGATATGGTTGTTTGACTTGACGTGCAGGGAGGAGACACACCATAGCCTTCACTCTATGTCCTTTCTGGTGGGTACTTGTTGTGCAGTAGGGTGAAGCTGACAGGTTACAATTGGCCATGACTACAGAACTGTGCAAAAGGCTTCATATTTTGCTCCCAAAGAACCCGACTTTTTATATCTTAAAGTAGTTTTGAGAAATAGTTTATAGAAATAGAATTACTTTTTTTTTTTTTGGCTTTCATTATTGGCAGGTTGTTTGGTTGTTGAGCCACACAGTGACATATGAATAATTCAAAATCTAACTTAAGGCATGAAACAAATGCAGATGATGACAGATGATCAGACCGGTGATTAGTATACTGGTGATGTTTAAAAATACTCCGCCAAGATCATGTTTTTTAGCAAATAATGAGAATTAGAAATCAAAGTGTCTGTCATTTTCATTTAAGTACAGAACCTTTTCTGGGAACTTATGAAAGGGAAATTATCATTAGTGATCATTACTGATCATATTAAACTGATAAGTACTAAAAATGTGAAGAAATATGTACAATTTATGTATGTACAAGTTCTTTGATTATGTAAAGCTATAATGCGATAACGACCATTGATAAAAGGGCTGTAAATAAAATTGATAAATTCAATAAATTAAATTAATTCATTATATTGTATACTGATTTTTGTACCATATGTTTTCTTTGCAAAACAAACTTTCTTTCGGCAATTCTCACCAAAGGGTTGCCAGAGCGGATCATCACACATCACACATCTAAAAATGTTATTTATTCTCGGAATAAATTTCTAGCCTAGATGCTCGATGATGTTGCCTCTTAAATTCTTATTACAGGGTCACTCTAAAAATTCACTAGATACTAGTGTTTCACATAATATACTGCATAATTTTACTTTAGGTTATGGTG
>QMIH01000070.1:147141-158858 GCA_003987875.1 Clarias batrachus
TATATATATATATAAATAAAGGTTCTAAATGTAGCTTTCATGGCAGACTGCCATCCCAGCTTCTATATCATCTAATTACTATTATTTTCTAGATGGAAAAAGAGCCAAGGGACATTTTTTTTTTTTTTACATTTGGCCATAACCTCAATACCAAAAGTGAAAGAAGCATACAAGTTACTGAATGAATGTGGCGAGTCATTTTATTATGGGTTATTGTAATACTGAAACAGCAATTAATTGTATGCTCTAAAATAAATGAAGCACGTTTGAACATTGTGTTACCAACTACACTGTACAATCTGATTTACTTACTGTAGCTTTATTGCTAAAGGTTATTATGGATAAAGGCCACTTAATTGGCATGAATGACAAACCTCAGAGAATTGTTTAAGTCTGGTACACTACTCGATGCTATAGCAGAGCTTTGGTGGCTCAGTGGTAGGTTTCTCACCGGCTATGCGGAAGGCCGGGTTCAGTTTCCACCCAATGCACAAACCTCAGGAGCTGGATGTAGTGCCGGTCTCAAGTCCGGATAAAACGGAAGGGTTGTGTGAGGAAAGGCATCCGGCGTTCTTACCTGCTCGGATTGGATGTTTCGCGGTCGCGACCTCTCCATGGGAGCAGCCGAAAGACCGACAACATGGGAAGAATGAAAAGTAATCACGTCAATCCACAAGTCAAATGTCAAAGTGTAGTAATCCAATCCAATCCAATAAATAAATAAATAAATAAATAAATAAACTCAGGAAATGAAAGGGTGGTTAATGAAAGACAAATAAAAGCCCATAAGAAAATTGGCTATGCTAAGTAGTGCTGTAGTCTACTATGGCAAACTATAGTACATACCATAATATAACATAGTATTACTGTGGTACTTCAGACATGACCTACAGAGTAATGTCTAGAGGACTCTATAGAGTACCATACCTACCATAGAACTTCCATGGTAGAGTTCCAGGGTATGAACGGTGGCACATTAGAGCTAGTACTAGAGCTATGTACTAGTACTACTACTTTTGTTATGTACCACATGATTCAGTAAATATTATGGGAGGTACTGTGGCACATCAGCTGGTCCCATACTGGTACTATGGTGTATACCACAATACTTGGGTAAATATCAGGTTACTTATTGGGTACTATAAGTACCCGAAGTTCAGCAGGTATCTAATTCTATATTCAGTATATAAGTACATATTACTGACATGGTACATTACAAGCAGTGCATATACTATGCTATTTAAGTGATGTTACGTACAATTATAAGTACCATGATAATGTCAAAAATACCATGGTACTATACAGAATGGTACTGGTATCATTGGACTACCATGGGAACTAAACCATGGTAAAATGTTCTATGGGAGAGTAGCAAAGTAAAGAAGGAAAAGACAGAAAAGACTAGTGGTAAATGCTGTATGGAGATGAATGTCAAGTATGGATGAATGATTGGCATCTTTGCGGTATCCAAAAGAAATTTTGCAATGGTATAGGTACCAGGATAGTCGATGGTATATAGCAGAATGGTATTTAGATACGTAGCTGTGTACTAACATACTGTATCTATTCTGTACAGTAGGAATACACATAGCATAGTAATTATCTGCTGTGGAACACACCATAGTAGTACATGGTACTGAAGTTCCATAGTACAGTACTTACCCTGGTACTCTATAAAGGCCAGCAGAGCCTACAATGGCAATGCCTGAAGTACCACTGTAATACTAAGGAATATTATAATATGTACCAAGGGTTAAAAGATCTACTAATGTTGGAAGTATTAGTAATTCAGCTTGCTTGGCAGAATTTATTTTGATATTAGTTACCAAAGTCATCTTTTTAACTCCCTATTTTAGTGTAAAATAAATTAAAATGTTAGCACATGATTTAATCTGGTGCCCTGACTCATACTTAAATAAAAATAACAGCTTGCTTTTTTTTTCCTACTGATGTGGCTAGTTACTGTACTAATAAACAACAGAGCAGCTAAATGGATTCCATTTGTTTATCCTTGACTCAAGATACATTAAAATAGCATTAGAAGTGATAGACGTTACATACTGTATGTGCGGGTCTACTAGCAAACGTACCAAGTATGCAATGAAAGGAAACTCACTTGACACATTAATAGAAACATCTATAGATCGATTCAATCAGGCAAATCCTTTATGGAATTTGGTGGATACCCTTTTCCAGAGTGGTTTTATTTCATTATACGTTTTAGCAGCTGAGGGTTCAGCGCGACGGTGGCAACTTGGTCAGTATTCCAATGGCTTATCCACTATCCTTGTGCTACCCCTGCTCCGATCATGCAACACTGCAGTACATACAGTTATGCAGATACAAGTCAATAACTTCATCATCAGAATGGGAGGAAAATGTGATGTCAGTAACTCTGGTCACGGCATGGTTGTTGGCGCCAGATGAGCTGGGTGGACTACTTCAGAAACTGCAGATCTTCTGGGATTTTCCTCTACATTTTCAGAGAATTGTGTAAACGAAAAGCAACATTTCTACAGCCTGGTCTTTTTATTTTTTTTTTTCCCAATCTTAAGCTGTCCAGTTTCAGTACGTCTGTGTCGACTTGATCCTCAGGTTCATGTTCTTATCTGGCAGGCACACACTCCTGCTGATGTAGCACAACCACCTTACAGTACGTTTTGTGCTTTCTGGAATGCTTTTCTGTTCACCGTGGTCGTTAAGAGTGGGTCGTTGAGTTACTACCCAGTAAGTAAACTTTTAGTTAACTTGAACCAGATACTTCATTCTCATCTGACCTCTTTTTCTTTACAATGTGTTTCTGGCTGCAGATATGCTTTTTTTTTTTATGGTGCACACCCTTTTCTTTATAGTGGTCTGTTCTAGGAGTGAAAATCTTAGAAGATCAGCAGTTTCTGAAACACTTCAAACAAACCCATTCAGTGCCAAAAATCGTGACTTTTCTTTGATCTGTTGCCACATGATTGGCTGATCATTTGCTATTTCCATGAACGAGCAAATGTACCTCGATTCCTATTAAATAGGCCCGTGAATGAAAATAATTATTACCATTATTAGTAATTATTACTATTACAAAAAGCCTTTTTATTGCTCTATGTCTGTGCTGTAAGACTCAACCAGTGTCAAAATGAGCCTGTTTTTTTTTTTTTTTATTGCAGTAACTCTATCTTGCTCTGAAACATGGGCATAATTTAATCTGTGGACACTGGAGACATGTCACCATCACTTTTTTTTTTATCTTTTATAAGAGCTTACAGCAGAAACTGATGAAAAACTGTTTCTAGAAATATTAGTTTTGCCCTGTTCATGCTGTGCGTGGTGTTGGTAATAAAGCATCTCCTCGGTGATAAAAACTCTCGCATTCAGACAGCTATAAATTAACAGTTTCTATCAGGACTCTTTTACTGTATTTCATGTTCTAGACATATATACAGCAACATGTTCAGATAAATCTGTTTTGTGTTATATAATTCATGAAATGGTGGCATATGTGAATAAAACTGTCATTATAAAGGCCAATTTAATCAGACTTCAGGCTTGCCTATGGGTTTACTTTCTTTTTTTTAATGCTGTACTGTGGCTGATGTAAACCATAGCAACTAAAGTTTAAAAGAATTCTAAAGCATCCATCACTGAGGGGGTTATTTTAAAAAAGCTGTTGATTCATAGACTAATTAAGTAAAAAGACACCAGAAACACTTTCACTGTTCACATTTTTTTGCATCATCGTCCTCCTCCTCTTCCTCCTCCTCCTCCTCAACAACATCACTGTTAAATTACCTTTTTGCTCTTCCACTAAATTCCTACAGAAGCAAACTGGTACGTGGAATTGCACGGAAGTGTTAATAGAAATAAAGACTGTAACTTCTGCTCTGCTAGTTTTGGTGGACAATATACTCTTCTAATATATGAATAATATATCTAGCAGCACAGTATTTGAGGCTAAATCTGGTTCTAGACTGTGTGATTACAGCCTTGATTTAAGTTTATTACTTGTCACACACAGTACTAGATGATCCCAATCATTTTGGCCAATGTCTATAACAGACCGTGCCATGACGTGTTTTCTGTGTCATGTTATGTGATGAAGAGTCTCTAATGATAGACCAGCAATCAAAGAAAATGACCATGTTCTACTTCCATCTCTGATTAGTGTGATCCAGGCTTGTGCGGGGAAATTGATCTTCATAAACGTTCTTTAAGTGAGTTTAAGATAATAAGCAGATTCCTCTTCTTTTAAACTACTATTACACTATTACCACTACTGTAAACATGGTTTCTTGCTGTATTCCTGTTTAGCATCAGAACCTTGTCAGAAATCCATCATTCATTCTATCTCTCAGTGGCAGAATGGGTTCTGACTATTTTTGCTTGGTTTAAATCCCTATTATGTTTTCTTCATACTGTACAGTCATGCGTTCTGTCGTGTCCCTGGTCGTTTCCCCTCTGCTTTGTGTTTCGTTTTATTCATCTCTAATTCCTATGTATTGAAACCCTTCTGTGTTCCTAAGCCGCTGTTTTCCTGTTTTTCTAGTTAATTCTTGATTTTGACTCTCGTCTGTTTTTTTTTTTTTTTTTCGTCTTTGATGATGGATTACATGTTTCTGATCCCTACAACAGATTGATGAATGTAGCCTAATAAAGATAATCTTAAGCTTTCATACTTGCATCCTGTCTCTACCTTACACAATCAGTCACCAGGGTTATTTTATGATGTGTCAAATTTTTATTCTTTTTATGCAGCATGGAAATCATACAACCTGTAAACCTGGCTTAAGTCGAGATTCCTTTGAATTTCTCGGGGTAGATTTACATCTAAACAATGCACACATGTTGCTTTTTGTAAAAAAGCGATTTCCATTTCAAATTAGCTACCAACTGCATCCGTGGCACCCAGCCTAAGCAGTAAACAAAAATAGGGAGATGAGGCAGCCCTTTGTAGCTTTGTCAAATAAAAACCACACACTAAACCAATCCTCTAAAACCTAGTGCAGATTTCTTTTTTCTTTTTCTGTCAACCCCCTATTATTAGGCCTTGCCAGGGCCATAAAGTTAAAGAAATAAATGACATAAGGACAAATGAAAGGATTCAACGCCAACACATTCCATCAACCAGCTGAGTAAGAAGTTAGGTTTTGGGATGAGTTCTGGTCCTTCAAGCAGACGTTCGTAATTTCGCAGCACTCCCTGTTCCATTAGACTAAACCTCACTGAAATCAGCAGTGCCAGGATTCCTCAGAACTGGAGTGACCTAAAATTTCTCCCTTTCCCACTAACATTATTAATCATCCCTGGCCTAGCCAAATATTACACTCTTGTATCATGTGTTCTCAGAGTCTGTTTAAAAGACTGACACTTTGTTTAAAAAGAATATACAGTGCAGTACACCACACGGTCACTTCATTAGGTACACCTTGCTAGTTCTAGTAGTATTGGATCACCTTTTTGCATTCAGACCTGCCTCAATTCTCCTTGGCACAGATTCAACAATGCACTGGAAACTATTTAGATTACTTCGATTTTTGTCCATATTGACGTGATGGCATCCCATAGTTGTTGCAGGTTTGTTGGCTGCACATCCATTATGCAATTTTCCTGTTCCTCCACATCCCAAAGGTGCTCGACTGGAATGAGAATTGGTGACTGTGGAGGCCGTTTGAGTTCAGAACTCATTGTTATGTCCAAAAAAGCAGTTTGAGACTTGTGCCGTGGTGGATCATTCTTTGGTCATAAAGGAATAGACATGGTCAGTAACAATAATCAGGTAGGCTTTGGCATTTAAACAATTAAACAATGCTCAATTGGCACTAAGGGGCCCAAAGTGACCGGAAAATATCCCGCCGCTATTACACCACCGCTTGAACCGTTAATACGAGTCAGGGTGGATCCATTTTTTTCCTATTGTTTATGCCAAATTCAGACCAATTCTGATTCCTTAGCTGACAGGAGTGGCACCCAGTGTGGTCTTCTGCTCTTGTAGGCCATCTGCTTCAAGGTTCCATGTGCATTCAGAGATGCTCTTTGGCACACATTGGTTGTAATGAGATGCAACTTGAGTTACTGTTGATCTCCTCGAACCCATCTGGCCATTCTCCTCTGACCTCTGGCATCAACGAGGCATTTTTGCCCTGAGGACCGCCACCATAGACCGTTCTCTATAAACCCTGAGATAGTTGTGCATGAAAATCGCAGTAGCTCAGCAGTTTCGGAAATACTCGAACCGACCCATCTGGCACCAACAAGCAAGCCGCATTCAAATGAACTTAAATCATTTTTTTCCCTCCCCATCCTGATGTCTGGTTTCAACGTTAGCAGATCGGCTTGGCCATGTCTACATGCCTAAATCTTTTAAGTGGCTACCACATAATTGGCTGATTAAGTATTTGTGTTAACGAGCAGCTGAAATGTCCGTATGCATGAATGTGTGATGCATTTTGTGATTATAACCATGGAGTTGTGGAGTTTTCATCACAGTTGCACCCCAGTTGAAGAAATGAGAAGAGATTTGGCTGTGCTTGGAAAGTTTGTGCATACTGCGTGGTCGAGTGTAGGTGGAGAGGGAGAGAGAGAGAGAGAGAGAGAGAGAGAGAGAGAGAGTTAAGATGACAGGCATGAAAAAGGAGCTCTCACTGAACCATTGAACACCCACATCCCAACCATTCTCTGCTTTTCACAGAAACGCAGTCACACCACAGATAATACAATAAGAGAAAAATATGCATTTATTCTGCCCACATTCTAATAAATTAATTATTGTGCTCTTTCCTATTAATTAAAATAGGTAGTTTTACTAACTAATAGAATGCCTAATTTTGTAACAAAATATATATATATATATATATATATATATATATATATATATATATATATATATATATATATGTGTACTGTAGACCTATGCAAAGTCCAACACTGCTTTATTCTGATGTCATTACATTTCCTTGTTTATGTTCTGTAATATGACACCAATTCCATGTTTCTCTCAAAAGAGTGTACAGCATTTCTCCAGACTATGGTTCCAACCATCCAAACTTTTCCATGCCACAGACCGCCCCCACTGTCTGACCCCCTTCCTTTTGGTCTTACAGAACAATGCGTCATTCAGCGAGAACACACTAGCCTTCGTCTGGCCAAGACAACACTGTTCCATATACTACAGAAGATTTTGAAGTAGGTAGCTTTTGGAGTGTTCCCTCCCCCCCCCCCCGTGTCTGCTGATGCTGACTTGGAACATGCATGCGTTCCAAAGGAGGAACATGGCATCTGTTTGCACACACACTTTCCTGGGTTGTGATACTAATACTACTAATACATCTGTACTCCATTTTCCAGTGGTTAGCCCAAAGTACATCATGTTAAAATTGGCCACGCGGTGTATTAACCATACCAGATCCTATTCCTGCAGTGTTGGAGGAAAAAAAAAGAAAGATGATGTTAACAGGCTGATCAAATAAATGTCTTTATAACAGTTCTGCTCAAATGTCTTACACTGATATGCTAGTAATAGGGAAAAAGACATCTGCTACTGTAGGCCGTGAGTATTTTACTGGCAGTCACGTTAATATTTTTAATCTAACAGTGCAGCCATCAGGCCAGTAGCTGTCAAACTGGATGCAAAAGTGCAGCAATCTGATTGGTTGAACCTTTTAGTTACCACTGAAGCTTGCAGTTAATTAAAAGTGATTAAGCAAAGTAACGGAAATGGTTATTTTAAATGTGTTTTGGTTAAAAGCGGAAATTTGATAAAACAGTTAGAACTGTATTATGCAAATATGTTACGTGTTTACAGTATGTTATGTTTCGTTATACATCCTGTTATGTTATCTACATTTTTTGTTGTGTCAAACATTTTGTTATGTTATAGTACATTTATGCTAATATTCTGTTATGTTGTACATTTAGTTGTTATGTGTTATGTTAATGACGTACAATAAGCAATAATATTGTATATATTGTAATAATATGATGTAATAATATCGTAATATATGTACAATTTCAGGAGGGGTTATGCATATTTAATGTTACGTTACATACAGTGTGGTGTGGTGTGGTTTGTTAGACATTTTATGCTATGTTATACTGTACATTTTACTGTTTTATGTTATGTTATGTTATGTTGTAGTATGGTATACATTTTTGTTATGTTATGCCTTTTGATATGTT
This sequence comes from Clarias batrachus, assembly GCA_003987875.1. Lineage (NCBI taxonomy): Eukaryota > Metazoa > Chordata > Actinopteri > Siluriformes > Clariidae > Clarias > Clarias batrachus. The sequence continues at coordinate 155,305 of QMIH01000070.1, forward strand.
TATGACTCACTATAAGCATTTGGAATCTATGTAACATTTCAAAATGATTTATGCATATTTTTAGGTTCCTGGTTCAATAAGCAAATTTTTTTTTATATTTTAAAGTTTACTATTTTATCAATTCCAAATGCTGTGATGTGGCCACTGTGTTTGTTTACAAGGAGAGCCTCGGGAAAATCCTCTCTCACTCATCATCTATACCGCTTTATCCTGTATTCAGGGTCACGGGGGCCTGGAGCCTATCCCAGGAGACTTGGGGCACATGGCAGGGTACACCCTGGACAGAGTGCCAATCCATCGCAGGGCACAGACACACACACATGCACTCACTCATTCACACACTATGGACAATTTTGGGAACGCCAATTAGCCTAACCTGCATATCTTTGGACTGTGGGAGGAAACCGGAGTACCCGGAGGAAACCCAGCAAGCACGGGGAGAACATGCAAACTCCATGCACACAGAGACGGGAATCGAGCCTGTAATCGAGCATTAAGTAGCCTTAATGTGGGAGCCCCCTAGTGACGGGGAGGAATTGGACACGACTAAATTAGGGAGAAAATCGGGTGAAAAAAATCCTTTTAAAAAAAAAATGCTAATTTCCCCATAATAACTAGAGGAGTGTAAATTAAAGTGCTTTAAAACACTATTTTTCTCATTTAAATTTCTCAGTTCTTTTGAAAGACCAGTATAAGATCCATTATTGCCCATCACCTTTATTAAATAGCAGATTGTAGGATCCTTTTGGTACAGGGATTCGAGCAACAGTATCTGGTGCGTTAAATGACCCCCTTTTTTTTATCACATCTTGGTGAAAAGCAATATTACAAATGAAATGTTGAAATTGTGACTTGTATACTGTACATGTGAATATACAGTATATACTGAAGAAATGTTTAAGTTGTTTGAGTCACTATTAGAGAATACATACATGCCTCCCCCCCCCCTCCCCCCTGCTTTCATGGCAGGAAATGAACCTCTCTATATTTTTCATAATTAGTGTTCATTTCCTTAGCTGTGGTTCTCTCACATACGTTTCTGTCACCGAAAAAAACATCCGAAAACACAATGCGCGCAATGCAGAACTGAAAGAGATGGCGCTACCATATCAGGTCAGCTTCTGCCAAACCCTGGACAGTTCTTCATACTGAAAGTGCACTGACTGAGTAGTTCCCGTTTTTAGCATTGCAGAGACACACAATAAAGACTTATTCATTTATTGCACTGATCTGCGTGTATTATATTGTAACACCCCAAGTTCTACATCTCTTTTAGGGCCACGGTATTAAGGGAACGGTTCCATGCATTCAAATGCATTTAGTTACAAGAAGTGACAATCTGAGGACAAAAAAAAAACATGCTTTGGTTTTTGATGACCTTTCTCAACTAATTGAGAACACACAACCACTGGGGTTTCAAATCAAAGCAAAGAGAGAAGGACAAAAACCTTAATAGCCTTGAGTCTCTCTTTCATCTCACACACAGCTTTTCTAAATCAACTCTCGCCCATAAAGGACGAGACAACTTAGCAATGCTGATGTGAGGTTGCTGCGGGACTTTCATGTCGCGAATCCACGGCTGACTTTATTTCAAAGCGTGTTCTTCTTGCTTTTTTTTTTTGTTGTTGAGGAACTTATTTCTACATAATGAAAGCCAGGACCCCCTTTTGAGTTTCACATGCCACTGTAGTTAAACCCAGATTGATCTTGCATTTTTCGAACAAAATGGACTAATTAACACAGACTGGATTAATTTGTGTTGTGTGGTTCATTAGGAAAGCCGAGTGAAATCCAAGTGATGCATACTGAAATCATAATGTCACACTTAAAACTGCTAACAATTCACATTTTTTGCATGTCAGCCGCTACAGTATATATATATATATATATATATATAGGACCCTTTCGTGACTTGTTAAGATCTAAATTAGCGATCACGTAAACCTTTTTGTCTTTTTTTTTTTTTTTACATTGCATGCACATTTAAATGATGATATTTACTGTACATCTTTTAGATTATTTTCCAACATGATCTTTGTGAATTATTTGGATTTCAGATTTCTGCATCAATTTCTTATAAAATATATAATTAGAATTTCCTTTATATTCTACATGTCTCTCATATTGCAAACAATGAGTCTTTAATTTTTATAGTCCAGGCTAGAAAAATATTTAAATCCAAGTATTTAATTCCTGGGGGAGCAACAATAACTTGCACCCGCCTGCGTTTCCTGTAGCTGGCAGCTAGAACTTTTAAATAGTTTATCAATATAATAAAATTTTAATTTATATATATAAAAAAAAAAAAAAATTCCTCATATCAACAGACAGTGTCTTGGGAATTCCATAACACAAATTCTTGTGAAATCATTCCTGCTTTAATCATAATTCTGTTCATTTTCTTGTTTTTTTCACATATTTCCCAGGATATTTATGACACATTTTAAAATATTTTTTTCTTTAATAATGGTGAGCTGTCCAGATCATAAGGCATTAGAGTACAGTAGCTTTTCCTTCAACTGTACAGTATTAACCCCAGTAAATAAATTTTTTTTTAATCTGTTCCAACATATGCTAATAAATACATAATACCCTTGGATATTTATCGTGATTAATCAGAGAATCAGTAAAGGGTTCTGTTTACCATCGGGCCCTGTCACAGACTCCAGCAAAACTGTCCTGCAAAGCAAATCAAATACATTTGCACACGTCGAAAAATGTTCAAATCGCAGTGTGGTTTGTATGGCGAGTCAAGAACGTCAATTATTACCATCAGATTAGAGTTCAAGATGTTTGCCAGATTTAAACCCTGATCTGTAAGGGTGCGTGTCAGCAAGTGTCGAGTTTCACAACAAAGCCGGAGGCCATGTTTGGGAATGCTGGAATAAAGCACTGCTTCCTTTTAAGGCTGACAAAGATGCATGGTGACCCCCCTCCTCTTCCTCCTCCTCCTCCTCCTCCTCCTCCTCACAAGATGCCTTTTCCTGAGAGATCACATTCCTCTGGCTCCTGATTCAAAAAGGGTTCAAATACGGAACCAATGATGCAAGGGTTTGCACATCCTCCTATTATCAGTGTCATTTTCTCTGGCCCTAAGGACAGGAGAAACTCTTTATACTGGTCAGGGTCGTGGTGGATCTGGAGCCTGTTACAGGAATGAGGCTGGATTGGACACTGGTCTATCACAGTGTACCATGCACACAGAGATTCATAGCTAGTGGTGATGTAGCATAGCCAGTCAATTTTCTGGTATGTGTTTGGATGGTGGAGGAAACCAGAGGAAACTCGTACAGATCGGGGGGCAAGGCTTTGTGCTGCAACACCGAGGAATGGCACTGTTTCTGCTATTCCTTTCTCCCAGGCTCTTTAAGAGTCTATTCTCCCTCTCCCTCTGAGTGATTTATATTCTTTCTTTTTTTTTTATGAGCGCAATGATCTCTCACATATAAACCCTGATTCGTTAACTTACACATTTATGCCTGACAAGTGACTCTGGTAAAGATTTCTGCACAGACAAGCTCTGGAGGGTAAGGGTGCAGACATGGGTGTGTGTG
>QMIH01000070.1:158931-204071 GCA_003987875.1 Clarias batrachus
GGGGGGGGGGGGGTTAGTATGTAATCTCTGTGTGTGTATGCCATGTACTTGCCTCAAAACCAGCTGCAGCTCAGATTAACTGTGATGTGGCTTTTTCTGTTCGGCTGGATTGTTTCTCATCTTCAGCAGCTTCCTCTCTGACAACTCTTAAGCTTTATCAGAGCGCCACACACTTTTCCGAACTCTTTATATAGCCCCGTTGCCATGGCTGTCGCTCTGGATACGCAACGGAGGGAGGAAGAGTGAGCGAGGGCAGTATAAGAAAGAAAGAAAAAAAAAAGTATGAGTATGAGTGCAGGCATCTAAAAAAAAAAAAAAAAACCACTTCATGTATTTATCTATCAGCAAAAGGGCAGCTCCATTACATTACTACGCACGCTTTACAGCACACGCACTTAGATTGCTTTAAGAGGAAGCAAGTTGTACCATGACTGCTGATTGTGGCCACAGGAAACTCTATTGTCATGGTGAATGCAGCAGGGTAATGGTCAGAACCCCCTCTCTCTGGGCCTGTAGGCTGTATGGCCGGATATTTGTGTTTGTTTGCTGGGCCTCTGTTTACTCTGCAGTACCAGCACATACATGCCTGCCATAGCGTGGGAGCCTTCAGGACCACAATAAAGTCAAAAACACTCCACGAAGAAAAAGAGAATGAATTTCGAACCCGAAATCACACCCCTGTATTTATCGCACGTCATGAAAAAAAAAAAAAAGGAGGATTTCGACTTCAGAGCTGAAGCTGAAATAGAAAGATATCTTAAGAGGTCTAGGAAGCTGGGTTGAGATATACAGTAGAAGAGAGACAAGCACTTAGTGTAAAGACTCAGATGAAGGTGTTGGACTCCTTCCAGATGTTTAAAAGAACGCTGAATAGACACTGAGAAAGGTAGTATTATCCACTACTCACCCCCGGCGCTATTCTCAGTGGGGTTTCTTCTGCCAAATGCTCATTTACCAGGCTCATTCAGATATGTTCCTCCACACACTCTATTCATACTACTCAACTCCATTTTTTTTTTATCATTATTAATCTATCGCTTCGCTCGTTTGAGAGCGTGTGAAAATGATTTGTAACAGTTAAAGGTCTCATTGGAAAATACTGCTACCGACTACATGATGCGTTTTATTGAGTCATCGCATAATATTGTGTATCGCGTTCCGATATGCAAATGACTTCATCTGTTTTGCCCCTTTGTATTAGGGACAGGGGGTGAGCGTGTGTCATGTTAACGGAACTTTAGAAATTTTTCGGTATTCATACAATTTGGAGTTTTTAATAAGGCCAAAAGTGTAGATGTAGTTTTTTTTTTCCGCCCATGGTGTCTACAGTATATACTGCAGTTCAGACTACCATGTGAAGTCATTTGCAGTTTACAACTAAATAAGAACTGGTATTTATTGTGTTTAATATAGCACAAAATAGGTTAGTTGATCTTGAAATATAAAAGTTAGAAATTACTTTTACTTTTCGTTGTTTTTGTTGTTTTTAAGATTTGAGAAACTTGTTTATCTACATTTCCACAGAACTTGTGGTTTTTGCCCCCCTGCTGAACTGATCCCTATCTGCCTCTTCATATGTTGTGTGAATTTTTAAAATCTTGTTTATTTTTATAATTACAATAAATTATTATTATTATTATTATTACTTATAATAATAAGTATACCGTATGCATGTATATATATATATATAGATATAGATATAGATATATACATATATAATATACATGCATACAGTATATATATGAGAGCATATACAGTGTGTGTGTGTGTGTGTGTGTGTGTGTGTGTGTGTGTGTGTGAGAGAGAGTGTAATTCAGTTTTATAACGCAATGTATTTATTTGCCAAACATTTTGTTTAATGTAAGATGATGCTGTTATTAGCTGCCATCCAGGGTCACACAACACATTTTAATGAATTATCATAATTTCTGTGTCACCTGACTTCCAAAAATATGCTCATCTCATTTCCTTGACGATCAGCCGGTAAGAATTAATCATAGTGCACTCGTGTTATCAGTCACATGTGCTCACACATGATGGACATGGTGGAAAAAAAAAAGCAGCTGACTTTGCTGTGTTTAATTAAATAAGCAAAAGATACGGGGTAGATCAAGTCTCTTAAAAAAAAAAAAAAAGAAGCTGGGTAGGCGTTGTTTCTGTTTCGGGAAACTTGTTGGCCCACCAAGAAAATTCAACCCTGCGTGTGTGAGTTTTTGGATTTCTAAACGACACCCCCAAATCACAACATGCAGATGATATACTGTTTAATAAAGTAAAGTGGTAAATTACAATAACAAGTCTTTAGTGTTATTTGTCATTTAAAGGACAGAATGTGTTTTTGAGCAAAATCTGTGTTGGAAAGTTGAGCATATATTTTGACGTGGACTCAGAATTGCACTGTATCCTGGTGATTATACTGTGCAGCCCACAGATAGTTTTAGGCCAATTATATCATTCAGCACTGCTGTATTAGCTGAAGCACTGATGCGTCTATACATTCTGGGACCTTTTACAGAGTCAAACGTTTTATTTCTGGTGATTAGCATTGTCGCCTTGCACCTCTAAGGTCTGGGTTCGATTCCCACTTCAGGTTCTTGTGCATGGAGTTTGCAAGTTTACTCCAGTTTCTTTACACAGTCCTAAGACATGTACAGTATATCGAGCTAATTGGTATTCCCAAATTGCCCATGTTGTGTGAATGAGTGTGTGTATGTGTGTGCTCTGCGATGGATTGGCAACGCACCCAGAGTGTACCCCGCCTTGTGCCCTCAGTCGCCTGGGATAGTCCCCAGGCCCAATGTAATGCTGAAGACAGGATAAAGCGGTATAGGCCATGAGTGAGTCATAAAATGTCGGTGTTTGCTTTTTAGGGTCATTTTCCTTCTCGTCCCAGGGCCTAAGGCTGGAATACACTCTGTTCTAAGGCATCATGAACACATACTGCATTCACACGTTCATTCACACCTATGGGAAATTTTAGCACGGCCAATCCGTCTACCGGCTTGTTTAACCAACGGTGGAAGGAACCCAGAGAACTGGATGGAAACCTGCACTGACGTGAGAAGAATATTTACAGAAAGTCTGGCTACTGTAGTGAGCACGCCAGGGACTCTGGACTTACGAGGTGGCAGTACAACCTGCTGCACCATTTCCTTACCTCAGTAAGAGGAGGAGATGAGCAGGGAGGAGATTTTTGCCTGGACCCACTGATGGGTTGAGTGGGTATTCAGGTTAGGGGCAGAAAGAAATCTTCTGCAGGAAAACGTTTGTAGAGAAACGTCGAACTGAAAGTTTATGTCTATTACGAGAAAACACGTGCAGCTGGGTAGATGTTGAATCATCACAAACGTTTTTTTTTCTTCTTCAGGAATTCAGTTCAACACGCCTCAGCTTCATCGGTTCTAGAATGACTGCTTCGACACCGCATGAAGCTTCGGCGTCATTTTCTCTAAACAGGCATGGTTTGCATACTCGGTGCATATTCCCAAACAGGCAAATGGCCTCGAACTTCCTGTGAAATGGTTTAAAAGCATCATATGCCTCTGTTAAACTCTGGCTTAGTCACTGCAGCGACGCATGACTCATAGCAATGTCAGCGATACTGATCATCACATTCAGCGCACAGCCGAGGTCTCGCTTCTCCACGACGTGATGCCGGGACGTCAGAGAGAGGGGTGGGGTGGGGTGTTGTGGGGGGGAGGAGGGGGGGGGTTTGTAAATTGTTACACTTTCGGCGACAAGCGGATTTCACCTAACCTCAACTGTTTCTAAATGTTCCAGCTTGAAGATGCGACGTTCATGTCTGCTTGTTTGAGAGCTGAGGAAACTTTTGAGGGGATTTTTTTTCTTTCTTTTCTTTTCTTCTCTTTTCACGATCGACACATTTGCCGTTACTCATTTACCATAACATAGCCGAGTTTATATTAGAGGTCTTGCAGAATAACAGGGCCACACCAAGAAATCTTTTTTTTCCTCCCTCTTTATCCGTGTGATTTCTTTTTCTTTCTGTCTTTCAGAGCTGCTATGCTGTTCTTAACCTTTGCATGTCAAAAAAAAAAAAAAGGGGGAAGGAGTGTCACATGCCAGTGAAGACACAAACATACAGTACTCTGCTGATTATCAGGGCTTTCGAATCAGCAGTTCTTAACTATCTCAAATCAGCAATTCTCTCTGACCTCTCTCTCTCTCTCTTTTTTTGTATTTTTTTTTTTATGAATTTCCTTCCTTAATTGCGTCTGCTCTTCTGTTAAACACTCTATGTGGACCTTGTGTATACAACAATAAAGCTAAAGCAAGCCAAGGCTCATAGCGTCCGTCTCCCTTGTGCTCTTTCTCTCCCTCTGTTCTGTATCTTGGATAAAGCACGTCATGCACACGAGGCCCCGGATCGCACTGGGGGTCTTTGGGTCGGCAAGTCTGAGAGCAGGCTAGTTTAATAAGAGACGGCGAGTCAAGTACTCCCAATATCGTGACTGCGATGTGTACGTAGGCAAGGCTCGGCCCTGAGGAATGAGGGTTCAAGCTGAAATCGCTCGTGATTCGATGACTAACATGTGCCCTGGTTTCAAATATTCCAGATTGTTCACTGCAGTGTCAGAGAGGAGGCTGGGAATGACCCAAACGATCTGCTAACAGCATTTCGAAACAAGCCATGACTGTGTTCAACATTTGGATGAATCAGTACTCCTGCTTCCAAAAGTGTTGCACAGCAATAAGACTGATGCTTTATTGGCCCTTCTTCCACACGCTGACACATGTGTGGGGTATGTTTTATTATTTGCAAATTGGTCAATACTTTCACTAAAATCCTCAGTGCAACCAGGCTAGTACTGTCAATGTAATGCTGAGAAAAGAAGCCATGGCTCCCATGAATAGGACAAATGATATGCTAAACATTTAAATGACTGATGGCTGATAGTTACTAAGGGGAGCTGTAGAATTGATTTAAGAGCTAAAGTAGCCTTGGATGCAAAAAAGTTCATTATTATAATTTTTTGCTCTAGATTGCTGTATAAAATATGCAACATATATTTAAATATATAAAATAAAATCGATTTTTTTTTCTTCTGTTCTTCTGTCAAGGATTTTTAATTCCAAGGATTTTTTTTTAAGCCTTGTCCATAATAAGATAATAAGATGCAAATCTCACTGTTCTCTCACCACCATGCATTTGAGCACATGGTCTTGCCAAATGAGTCACACTTTGTTAGTATACAGCTGAAGAACTTTTCTATGTAACAAACCAGTCTCAACATGCAGCTATAGAATTTTGCAGGGACGATTACAAAACTGTTGCCCCGGTGTTTCTGCAACCAAAACAGTGATGCATTGTGTGTTCTGACACCTTTCTATCGGACGCAGCGTTAACCTTTTCAGCGGTTTGAGCTACAGTAGTTCCTCTATTGGATCGGACTACACTCCCCATGTGCATCAGCGAGCTTTAGTCACCCATGATCCTGTTATCAGTTTACCAGTTTACTTCTGTCGATCACTCTGGGTACGTCCTGACCACTGCAGACCAGGAACATCTCACAAGAGCTGCAGTTTTGGAGATGCTTTAATCCAGTAATCCAGCCATCACAATTTGGCCCTTTTCAATGTCGATCCTATCCTTACACGTATCTAACTTATCTAATTCTAATCTATTTAATCAACTTCCAGGACAAAATGTTCACTAGCTGCCTAACATATCCCACCCACTTCCAGGTGCCATTGTAATGAAATTTAACTGTAGCTACTGTGACAATGGCCAAATTGTGTGGTTTGACAATTCTTTATTTCCCTGCTTACAACCCAGTGGGCATGCTGAGTCTTTAGGAGGTCTTTTAATCATCCTCACAAAAATAAGATATTACTAATTATGCCATGGAGAAGCCCTAAAGGTGACTTTAGCATGAGTTATTCAGTAAATTAGTTATGAAGACATCTGGGATGTTAACATTCAAGGGCTTAATGGGTCCTGATATTGTTCCCACTATGTCTCTAGTTTATGGTCCTGCAGTCTTACCTGTGTCCACTGGGAACTCATTATTTCATATTTAGGTTTTGTTCAACAACAGAAGAAAAGCTTATGTGGATTCTCCTATATATGAGCTCTTAATTAATATATAAAGACATTACGAAGATAAATGAAGCAAAGAAGGAGGTAGCAGAGGTTATTGTTGCTTTTGGTGGATGTACAGTATGTAGTTAGCTTGCTTGGATCATCTGCTAATGAAGCTAGTATAACAATTTGCACTAATCATTCATGTTTTATACCATGTATGGTGTCTATAGAGTCATGGGGGACATGGAGCCTATCCCAGGAGATTTGGGGCACAAGGTGGGGTACGTCATAGATGGAGTGCCAGTCCATCGCAGGGCACGTGCACACACACACACACACACACACACACACACACACACACACACACACACACACACACACACACACACACACACAAGCTGCTTGTGTATTTATCTGTGTGTGCGTGTGCGTGTGTGTGTGTGTGTGTGTGTGTGAGCATAGGAATAACTGACAGTTTTGACTTTATGGGGACATTTAGCTGGGCCTCATTCATTCATTCATTCAATCATCTTCTATACCTCTTTATCCTGTATACAGGGTCACTCCTATGACCCTGATGGTGCAAATTCACAGTGTTAACAATTACACCAACCGACTTCCTCTGCATTAATTGTTGCATTATTTCATTTAACTTAAAGAGTTAACTGATTAGCTTTGGAAAGATTATTGCTGCAAATAGTTCAAAAACAAAATGCATCAACAGCTCAGTACCTTCCTACAAAAACTATGAGCTGAGTGTTTATGTGAATTTAGAGTACCTGTGATTCATTAGTTTTCCCATGTCGCATGAAGACCCCTAACTTCTTTTTTTTTTCCACTGGAACATGATCAGAAGATTTTTCAAACAAGAAAAAAAAAACATTCATACTTAACCACCTACAAATATTTCTCATCATTGTATTAGTCATGCTATAAATATTAAATGCGTACCTTGTCACTTCCCTGTGATTGGCAGGAAATGATCTGTTATTTACATAACCCCACCCACCCAGCTGAGCTCCAGTCGTAGCCCCGCCCCGGACTTGTGTTGGGAGGGAGCGGAGCGGAACGGAGCTCGTGCACGGCTTTTAAAGCGTACTGATTTGGACTCGAGCTGTGTTCGTTTAACCGCCACTACGAGCAAAAACGGATTTAAAACTATATATATTTTTTAGTTCAGTTTGGAAAAAGGACTCTTGGAATAATGTGGTTTACTGACACGACAGTGGAATAGATGTGTTTGGTTTGTTTTTGTCAGCTTTTTATTTAGTCGCTGGAGACCTCTGCGTTTCAACTCGGGAAGTCTCTGCGCTGACATTCCCTCTCTCCCTCTCTCTCCAGCGCTTCCTCCGCAGTAAGTCTGGAGTTTTATGGAAGAACTAGAAAACACAATGTAACATTCAAGAGCAGTGACCGCATCCTGCTAGTGCGCTCACACGGTGTTGTTTGTTTATTTGTTGTTTTTAAAGTGAATGGTGTAAACATTGAAACGGAAAACAAGCCTGGAAGTTTTAGATTGTAATGGCACAGCGTTTTCAAGACAGAAATTAAGTTCTTTGTGTAGTGTGTATACAGCCTGTATATTCTATATAAACAAAGGTGATAAGTGTAGCTTGTATAATATATATTAAAAAAGAAACTGTTAGAAAAGTGGCGTTTAGGTGTGGTAATGAATGAAGTTAATGAATTTTAAGATATTGTGTAAAAGAAAGTGGTGTTTTCTTGCTTCTTTTTCTGTAGCAGTGTGGAGTGGCTGCGTCCTAAACCGCAACGAATGTTAGGCTACATTTAAGATGTGACCGACATAAAAAAAAAACGGTTGTTTGATTAAATATATGGTTCACCTTATTTTCGAGTAGCTAGTGCTGTATTGTCATGATCCTGCTAGTTATTATATTTTAGCTGTGAAAGCTTTTCCCTGTGTTTCAGTGAGGAGGACATGGCAACCGCACTCAGTGGCCGGAGTGTGGGCGCGCGCGCCCCCAACCCCAGGAAAGGGCGCATTTTGGGAATAATCGACGCCATTCATGATGCAGTCGGACCCCCGAAACAGGCCGCGGCGGACCGGCGAGCAGTGGAGAAGACATGGAAACTCATGGACAAAGTGGTAAAAAAAAAAAAAAAGCGTGTGGATTTGCGCTTCCGGATCCACTCTCGATGACGCAATCGCTTTATGCTCCCCTAATAACCTCAAACTAGTTTTTCGTAATCATGTAAAAATCCTCCGAGTCATATTGTCGCTGTTTTAAACCTCTAAATACATTCTAACCCAATCCCCAAAAATGTGTTGTGTTTTTACCCACTTTAGAAAATTCCAGCATCTAGTAGATTTTTCCATAAACTAACCCTGCGGCGCGTGGAATACTCCAATCTGGCAACACAAGTCTCATAAGAGTTGTATTGGATGTAGTTTAAGAGTCCATGAATAAACAAACGCCTTCTTCTACTTCTTCTTGTTGTTGCGCAAGAACGCTAGAAAGCCTGGAAAAGATAAAGCATGTTTTGGAAATCTGTTGACGGACCAGTTGTTTTAGTGATCTCATGTTGAATGAGGATGCTGATATGATTTCATTCGCAGCTTCTCGTGCAGGAGATATGAACAGAATATAGGAAGCAGAAATCAGGCAATAATAATACTAAAAACCACCCTTTAATGATCTATCAGAGCTAAATATTTCTCTGTTCAGTTATATGCATACAGACGTGCAAGGAGTAAATAGACACCCATAAAGCAGCAGCATGGTCACTTAGTGGGTAGCACTGTCAACTTGCACGTCCAGGGTCTGTGTTCGATTCCCCTTCTGGTCTGCATTGCATGCAGTTTTCATGTTCTCCCAGTGCTTGGTGGTTTTCTTCCGGCTATAGTGCTTGTTCTGTGTGTGTGTGTGTGTGTGTGTGTGTGTGTGCGTGTGCCCTGCAACGCATTGGCACCCAGTCCAGGGTGTACTCCGCCTTGCTTAAGGTCTCCCGGAAAACCCTCCCCGCATAATGCTGTATACAGGGCGAGGGAGTGAGTTTTATGATAAAATGAATGCATGTAAAATCTGTATATAAGGTGGACGAATACTGTTTCTTTTCTACTGTTAATGCAATCTTAGCTCAAGTTAAAGCAAAAGGTAAAACACAGAAAGAGTCATGACCTGGCTGACCCCGAGCCTTCTGAAAGATGTATTTATGTCATCTTAATCCTCTCACTATTTGCCTGAAGGCAAGTTGTTGCTCTTCGAGCCGCTAAAGAAAAGTGAACCAAGAACTAATACTGTATTAATAGCTAAAGTTTACTAATAAATGTTAGTTGCATAAAATTAATCATGAAATATGGGTGTCTGTTTCTTCTCGCATGTCTCATAGAAATTAAAGTACACTCCTTGTTTTTTCACCTTTTAATTTGGAACTTTGAACTGGGAAGGAACAAGTGGTGTACTTTTACTTTTATATAATTTAAAATAATTTTTAACGCCATACTGCATAAGAGTTTGCATTTTCAGTTGAAAGTGTCTGCGCTTGATTATTCTATTATGCAAACCTTGCTGGAATGTGTGTGTGTGTGTGTGTGTGTGTGTGTGTGTGTGTTAAAAGTTAAACTGTCTTTCCAGTATGTGGCATCCCTATACATTTTACTCAGCATTTCCGGCAATAAAGTTTGAACACACGTGAGTTTGAATAGGTGTAGATATGAAGCAAATGCACAAAGTCATCTTGCTTTTTCTTTCCAGGTGAGGCTGTGTCAGAACCCCAGGCTCCAGCTGAAAAACAGCCCTCCTTACATCCTCGACATTCTGCCGGACACATACCAGCACCTGAGGATGATCCTGTGCAAGTACGAGGAGAACCAAAAGCTCGCGCAGCTCAGCGAGAACGAATACTTTAAAGTCTACATCGACAGTCTGATGAAGAAATCCAAAAGGGCAATCCGTCTTTTTAAAGAGGGCAAAGAGAGGATGTACGAGGAGCAGTCCCAGGACAGGTAGGCTCTCGGCTTTGCTTCTTTGGCCTCCCAGTTGCACAGACGTAATTAAAACCAAGTTGTCCCTAAGATGCGCTTTTGCAGACTTGAACAAAAAGGAGTCTCAACAGTGTACTGTAGTGTGCGTGTGTTTTGCAGTTTTTATCTATTTATTTATTTATTTATTTATTCATTTTTGGCGATCCTTACATAGTTTACCTTTCCTCTCTGGGTCGAGTCTTTTGATGTTGACGGGTATTTAGGTGGTAACACGGTTTTCATGTCTAATCTCTGGATAATCCTGTTCCTTTTAATGCTTCCAGGCGGTAGGAGGGTGGAACGTGGTCAGATCATGAGACTTATTCTCATTCCATGCATTAACTGCGCTCTAAACCCGTGTTTAATGCCAGCGTGAAGGACTGTTCATTACCGGAGAAATCCAGGTCTGACAGATGAATCAGATGTCAGGCACTCATTCTGTCTTTCTTTTTTAAAAATTTTTTTATTAAGTGTCATAATGATTAAAGGTACAGTTTGTATTGAGAGGTTTTTATAGACTTGAAAAAATTAATAACTTTGAAAGTTTCTTCCCAGAATTGTAATGCAGTGAATATTTTTTAGTGTTATTATAGTTTATTCATTGTGAGCTTCTGTTTTCATTCTAAGCTTTTTAACTAGGCAGAACAAAGTTGCTCAGGCATTAAAAAAAAAAAAAAAACGCAAATTACAAGACACATATGGAAGGGAAGAAGAAGAAAGCGTGTTAGCGACCTCACTCCGTTTGCATTTCACCCCAAATGTCAAACTGCTTCTGTAAGCAAAACGGAAAATCGGTTCCTCGATAGCCAAATGTAATTTCCAATATCGGGTTTAAAGGACCACATCATATTTCGAGTTGTTGGTTCTGGTTGAGAATCATGGCAAGTCTTCAGATGTTGCCAGGAAACATTGGCATTTTCGGTTGCTGGTTCATTTCCATGTGTTTTCTCCGTGCGGGTGCTCAATGCGGATTGTTGAAGAGCTCTTGGCAGAGGCGTTTAATTTGGGTTATCTGACAGCTCCGATCCCTCACTCTGACCTCACAGTTTTCTGTCTCAGCATGTGTGTGTTTGTGTTTGGGGGAGCTATGATGAAGAAAACAGGCTTGTGGGTGAGGAGCTGCTTGTGTGTTTATATGAAGGCTAAGATAAGAAAAAAAAATGAGGCATTGGGTGAGGGGATGGTGGAGTGTGTGCCTGTGATTGTGTGTTGTGGTTGAGGAAGAGGAGCATTTGCTAGTATGAGGTCTCTGGCTGACAGGCTGTCACGGCAAACTGCTATACCCAGTGTCTGTGACACCCTTTACGCTCACAGCAGAGGTTTATGATGAAGGTCTGTCACGTCTGTCGTGCGTTTGTGCGCTCGTGTTTGTGTGCGTGTGTTTCTCCCACCCCACCCCACCAGCGGGAGATCCACTTCGCTGCCCTCCAGGCCTCGCCGCACAAAGAGACCGCCTCCCACTGGAGACAAAAGAAGAAGAAAGGACAGCGACCGCACATGCTTTTCAACTGTGTCTGTGTTTTGAGGTGAAAATGTAAAAGGTGATGCGCCCGCTGCCACCTCCATCCTCAGTGAATGTTCTTTTTTTTTTTTCTTTCTGTCTTCTCCTCCCATGATGTTGGCTGTCACCTCTTTGTGTCCGCCTGTGTCATTCAGTCATGTGTGCAATTCTTCGTGAAGCATACTTTGACTCGCCGTAGAAACGAACCGTATTAAGAGCAGAGATGCGGCGCTGAAACGTATCAGCAAGCTGCCCAGGGCCTCACATGTGCTTTTGTAATTACGCTACACCTCCTGATCCCTACCATGTGTGCATGTGCTGTAAATATCATTCCTGCCATGCAGCCTCACACTCGCTTCATTCGGAGAAACAGGGAATCAGGACCATTCGTAGCTCCTGCAAGGAAATCACTGCAACCTGTGTACACACAGCATGCCTCAGCACTATCGTGTCTGTTTAGAATCCTCTTAATAAATATGCATATGCACCAAATATATCGTCCTAGCCTCCCAGGTATATTAGTAAGCTGACATTTTATGCATTAAAACAGTCTCATTTGCACTTGCTGAATATCTTCCTGCCCTCAAGGCGATTTCATTAATCTTACCCAATGTTAATTAGGTTTAAAGACTTGCCTAGGTTCCATGCCATGCCACACAATTAGCTTTCGATTGGAATAAGCTGGAGCATTATTCTGAGCATGGATTTTGTGTTTTAAACTTGAACACGTTCCTCTTTGGTTGATTTGTTTATCATTATTGCTCATCAACAATTTTCCATCTGTGCTAAATATCTAAAGTGTAAAATGCTGATATGTCTAACAGTAAATCGAGGGTGTCAGCCTCACTAAGCTGACGGTGTGTGTTGTGCAGTGTTTACGATTCTCGCCAGACTTTCAACACAACTCTCTGACTCAGATGGTCTACGTGCATTAGCAAAACTTAGTCCTGAAAACAAAACGCCGAGCTAAGAGCAGTCACAGCAAGACACGACTTATTGGTAGCTTTTCAGGATTATCTGCAAATATCCGTTTGTGGTCTTTTTAAAATGTATTTATTCACCCCCTTCCCATGGCCTGTTTTGTCATTCTCGTGTTAATCTGGGGATTGCAGAGGACATGCACATTGCTGCTGAAATCAGGGAGAATCCACCGGCTACAAGACTTGACAGGAAATTTTCTAATTGAGTTTATTGCTGCCCACTTCAGTCTCATGCAGTTAATCGAATCGGATTTTTACTTTGGGTCCAGCTCCACTTCGGCGCACAAAGATATCAAGTTTAGACAGCCAGTCGCTGCTTATTATGTCTCTGTTTGAAGTCTGATACCGAAGTGTAAACATGCGAGTAGAAGCAAATTGTTGTCTTGTTTTAGATCGGTAGAGGGGGGGGGGAAGCTTGTTTTCTCAGTGTTAGAAAGTGCTAAAAAGGCGTAAAGGTTGCTGTGGCTTTGGGGTGAGCTCTTCTGAGAGATGCCGAATGTTCACAGTGACACAAAAGTTCTTTCTAAACATTTTAAGCTTACACAGGCAAATGTTTGAGGTTTGGCTTTTATGAAAGCAGGAGAGTGGGCTTGCAGCAGGCCGTAGCTCTGAAACAGGACAGCTATACACTGAGGGTAGATAATGGAAGGATATATGTGTCCAGGTCATCTCTCTCTTTCTCTCTCTCTCCCCCTCCCTCTCTCTGGCCTGTGTCAGGAAGAGAGCATGAGATTTTTCAGGCACTGAGCTGGCTCACGTGCACTCCTTGGCTGGTATCTGTTTCTGTCCACTTTGCTGTAAATTCCACCTCCATCACTCGTACATTTCTCGAAGGCTTTGTGAAAAGACTCATTGTGACACCCAACGTTCATTGGCGACATACAGTATTTCCGTGTCAGTCGCATAGTTTTACCTCACCACAAGTGTTCCCGTAGGCACTGTATGCTGAGGTTGAAATTTGTATGATTTATTGTAATATGTTTCTGTACACACGGTACATACATTTGCAGTCAGCCTTATTAAAACAGCCTTGAAATAATTAACATAAAGTCGTCGGTTTGCGGCTGTTCACAGCTTTTCATCGGCTTGTCTGTGTGAGTGGGCGTGTGTTAAATGAGCTTGAGGAAGACTTCAGCCCTCTCAGCTCTGATAAACACAGTGCAGTGGTTGTTTAGAGTTGCACGCCATTCAGCTTCAGCCCTCTACCATCTGCTGTGAGTAAACAGCAAAGGTTTGAATTGTTGCAAAACCTGGAGCTTCATCATCCTCATTACCCACCACCTCTGAGCACCTCAAGTCAAGCACCTCAGAGGCAGATTGTACAGGGACTGAGTTTGACAATGCTGCTGGTGAAAACTTTTCTACATGTTGCAGGTCATACTCTATAATCGTATCTGATCACAGCTACTCTCTGTAAAAGTGTTTCTGGATGATTTTAAAATGATGCGTGCGTGTATGCATGTGTGTGTATATATACAGTATGTGTGTATATGCATGCATGTTACTTCCAGTCAATAAACAAATAATAGCTGATTTAATATAATTATTTAATTATATTGATTTAAATTAATATGCAGAGTGTCTTATACATTTAGATCTATCTTTCAAATTATGCAGGAAAATAAGGTCATCAAACAAAATGCACTCAAAAGTGAGGCAGCAATCTCACTCTTATTTTTCCATGTTAAATTATCTGTTTGACTGACACTGATAATTGCTGAACATTTCTGTTTTTATAATATACCCACCTTTAGACAAGTTAAAAGTTGTTTCTTTAGGGCAGGCAGATCTTTGCAAAAGCTCAAAGGCAACCTAAAAAGATTCTTAATTAACTGAATTATTCTGCTAAGGAGCAATTAGCGTACAACTACTTATTTCTTGTGCCTCCTAGGAATTGGGACTGCATTATTAAATTATGTTTAATTTCTTTTATACATGCAAACACACCAGATATATATTTTTTTGCCTCTAATACAGTGCAGTACATTGCGCTTCGTTTTGCTGAATGTTATTAGTCACCTGACTGCACAATGACGTTTTGGAAACATAAAGCAATTATGAATGCATTGTATTTAAGAATTAAGCATAATCCTCGCAGGTGAAAAGATCACGCAACATGAAACTTTTGTGGTTAAGCTAAACAATTTGACATTACGGCAGGATCAAAAAAATGTGAGGGAACCCTGCCTTTTTTTTTCCGTTTAAACCTTTTTCACTCCGTTTTCTGCTTCTCCGTCTGACTCAATGCTGAAGATGAAACGAAAGTGCAGATAGTACTGGAAAAAGAAAGCGTGGATGTGAAACTCTACAAATAAGATGCTTGGAGAGAGGAGTGTGGCTTTTTTCTTTCTTTCTCCCCCCTGACCCAGAGAGACAATGAGCCAAAGGGAACGAGCGTGCAATAACCAAAGGCCTCCATCCTGATGAAATAAGAAATGCACACTGACCTGAATGTTTTTTTTTTGAAGTTTTTGAAATGTGATTTCACACCATGTTTAACAAAATAGTTAAATGTACAGTGAATTTATTTTTATTGCGAAATAATTTCATGTTAATTAATTTCTTCACATCTAAAATAATAGATTGCTTCCAAATGCAATGCATCACATTGCTCAATTTGAAACTTTGTTACTTAAAGTTTATTTAAACGCATCAACATTTACCGTAGTCCTCACTAGAATGCATTAGTACTAGTACTTGTATACTAAAATTACTTTGAAACCAAAATTCTTGCCGACATGATACTATTTGACATGTGATGTAAATTTCCAACAATCTGGGCATAATTAACTGTCTACTGTGTGGTCAAAAGTTTGTGGACGCCTGATCATTTATGCATAATTGTGCATAGAAGGCATTTTTAAGGTGTAGGATTACAGTTTCTCTTCATTGGAAGCAAGAGGCACAAACATGTTCTAGCATGACAACACCCCTGTGCACAAAACCAGCTCCATAAACACATGGTTTGCCAAGGTTGGAGTGGAAGGACTCGAGTGTCCCGGACGGAATCCTGATCTCAAACGCCTTTGTGCTGAATTGGAACATTGATTTGGACCTTTTGCTCCCTCATTAATGCTCCTGAGGCCCAAATGAGCACAAAAAAATCCCCACAGCCACTTATTCCAGGATCTGTTGAAACATCTGATGGTACGGTGGCTAAGGGAGGGAAAATATTTACACACAATTGCACATGTTACAGTTAAAGTATCAGTATTGTATGCTGTTCAGTTATCGAAAACTAGGGATTCTAGGGATTCTGATTCCGTGTAAACTAAAGTCAGCTTACACAAGCATGCCTCCAACGTGCAACAAACCCATGCAACCCTTTTTGGTCTAATGTTACTAGAGGAGCTAGTGAGTGCAGCTTGTTTAAAAACAAATAACTAAAGTAAGCCTTGGAGCATACATGAGTGCATTTCATGGCCACCATTTAGACCAGGCTGAATAAAATGTTCCATGACGCCCCTGATTGCTTAAAACTAGCTAATTATCTTAAAGAGTACCGAAGGCATGCTTGTACTCTTATCTGTCCCACCCTAGATATTTTCAGGGAGCCAAACTGCTCTGGTTGTTGCTCATTTTAGTTATTTACAGACTAAAGTCCCAAGGCCTTCAAAGTTAATGACCCCATGATGGATGAAAGGAGAGTATGTCCTCCCTCATCTAAGAGCCTGCTTCCCAAATGGGCCCTCTCGCTCCTATTTGCCCCTCCCTGCACCCCCCCTAGACACGACTCCAGCCCCTTACAGCTGGGTCTAACACACACATACACAAGCTTAGTGAGGTTCAAACGACACCGGAGCAGGGGCCCGGTGACCAGATGTTCCAGTCTACAAGGGGGCTCTGCCCTGTGCTCTTTCTCTCTTTCTTTGTCTCTGAAAGTTTTCAGTCATCCAGATCATGTTGAACACGGTGTCCAGTGACTGGAGTTGTGTTTCAGACTTCAAAGCTTTTTTCATTGTTCAAGGCACCTCTTCCGTTCCGCCGAATGGTAGGGAAATCTGTTTAAACACTGTCTGTGATTCGCACCCAGGACATCATGAGACTGATGGTGGCATCAGGGTCAGGAGCTGTGAACTCACATGAAACCTTTGGGATAAACATGTCAGGATGGCTTTATCAGCATGTTATAAGCAGTGTCTCAGAGATTAGCTTTTGTTGTTACTGTTCAAAATGAGTACAGTGTGTTCTCAAAAGAGGGGCCCTTTGTGCTGAAACGTCATTCTGATTGAAACTAGACTTCCTAAAATAACCCCTTCTCTTTTCTCGCTTTCCTTTACCTTCTTGTCTACGTGCCACTTGCACGTCCTTTGCCAAGGTTGCTGAGCATTAGATTGGCTTTTTGCTCCCTTTTTAACGCTTAATTAACATTAAGCATACTTGCATTCAGCTGGCACACACAATGAATTCGCTTTGCTATCTCCTATTCCTACACCTTACTACTCTTTCTAATTGTACAGGGTACAAAACAAAATAACATGGTTTGACTCGAAGTTAAGAAAGTTGTGTTGTGTTGCTTGGAGTTCAAGCGCAAGCAGAGTTGGCTGCATTCTCACTGGGTGGGAAGACCGGCTTGGCTTCTTATTCTTGCTTTTTGCAATTAGTCCAGAGTGGTTCTAGAAAAATGTGGGAGTCTGTAGGCCATACACTGAGAATAAAGGCAGCTGTATATATCAGACACGTACTTCACAAGTCGAACTTTCCATCTAGAACACTAAAGGCTTCTTTTGGTTAAAGGTTTTATTAGGTTTAGATAGAAACTTACAATAGAAGCCTTTTCTTTTCAGATGATTGAAACCACATTCTAAAATGTTTTGATACCCAAGAGCAACATCCTGCTAGAGCTCTTGACACTACTGCGGACGGAGAATGAATCGGGTTGGCTATGATGTCGAACTTATGACATGAACTGGAGGACCGTGTAATGTACCAGAGGTCTTGTTCGAAGAAAAAAAAAAACAAGTATGCAGTGCATGTTTAATCGAGCCTTACTTCTTTTTTTGGAAGTTTGAATTGAACTTTTGTGTTTTCTTCATGTGGTTCTTTTGTGTAGGTGAAACCCCGGCTGTCACACCCCGATATGGACTAAACCGATCCGTGATTGACCGAGCGACGTGGTATCAGACTGGTCCCAAGTGAATTCTTTAGTGATTCGATTGCTATGGAAAAAGCCACTCAATTCTGAATCAGATCGACACTACAAGAACTGAAGCGAAACATGATGTGTAATTTTTGCCTGTAGCTTTTTTTTTTTTTTCTCTAGATATGATGAGCTGCTAAGCGAGCTACGCAGTGTATATAGATCTCCTGCCGCAAACTACCTGCAGTGGGGAAGTAAATTAAATCAAATGTCAGACAAACTAAATGAATCAGTTTTGCTCTGATCGGCAAACAGGCTAATAGGTGTGAAAGCACCCTTAGATGATGATGGATACCGCTTTCCTGAAATCGCATTTGTTCAGTGATTCCGAAAAAGACTCGAGCCGTCTGAGTTATATGTTCAGGAGGAACATGTGCTTATTTCACCCTCTTGCGTTGCCATAACAGGGGTTCAGAGTGACATCAGCTACCGAACCAAAATGAACCACGTGAAAGATGATGTTGATGAGAGATGAGATTTGAGGAATCTAATGTGTGCTTGCTGTATGAATAACTGTAATGAATCACTAAAACCCTCAGATCAAGCCTAAATCAGGGTGTGCATGTCCGAGATGAGCAGTGTGTGAAAGCTGCTGTAGATCCTGGTCTCTCAGAATATCAGAGCAAGTTACTCCTTACTCTCGGCCGGAGGTTAAGTGTTCTGGGAACAGAGCGCGTAAACGTAGGGAGGGGGAAAAACCCAGTTACATCCTGTTCATGTGTTTCCTTTCTACTTATACCCTCTTATTATCACCCCACACACACATACACACACACATGCTTGCGCAGGCACAAACACATACAAACACAAGTATGACCTTAAATCTGGTGTAGCATCGCTCAGTCCTCTTAGGCCCACCCATCACCTGAAACACGCACACAAACACACAACGATGCACAAACACATGTATCCGTCCACTTTAAATCACATATACAAAGACGTACTCGCTACTCTGCTTTTCCGACAAATATCCCCGTGAGTAAACTCAACCACTCGGTCCTGCCTTCCCCCCCCCCCTCAAACAGCTGGGGCGGGGGAGGTTTCTCTCGGGCTTATGTCATGTGGAAAAGCTGTGGCATCAAACCCCAAAGCACGTAGTCGCGTATGAATACACACTGCAGCACTTTCCTAATCACAGTGTGGCCTTTTATTTGTCTCCGAGTTAAACAGCACACCATCTGGTATCCTTGTTTCCTTTCTCTATATCTAGCTGCAAGGTCAGTTCTGTCTCGAATGTTGAAGTACTTACTTATAAGCAGTGTGATTACACGGCAGCTTGTGTGACGTCAGAGCCCCACCTGGATGCCGGTCTTTCCCAGAGCGTGTCTGTACGTCTCTGCTTTACTCCAGCCGAGCAGGTGAAGTGGCAAGACTGATTCAGATTGCCGATGGCAGAAATCAATAGTAATAATCTCGACAGCTGGAGCTCGAAGTATAAAATTATATTTAGAGTCAGGGAAAGGGGGGAGAGGGGGAGGGACCTTTGTGGGTTTTTTTTTTTTTTTTTTAATGAGTCTACCATTTCATGTCAGTGCCTGTGCTGTTGGTTGGCCCAGGTCCTGCTGGCAGATGTGCATGTCGGAGTGGGAGTGTTTTTTAAGAAGCGGGGGGCGTGAAGATCGTCTGGAGATGTTTTGTCCGTAAGTGATGTGCCTTTGTGGTCCTGGTCCGTCGGGAGTCTGGCTGACATGGTTGATTCATTGATGTATGTATGTGTGTGTGTGTGTGTGTGTGTGTGTGTGTGTGTGTGTGTGTGTGTGTTTGCCTGCACGCGCCTACTTTTTTGCCTTCAGGCCCATATGGCCCCTCAATAACCACATGAAGCACACACGTCAGTCCCAAGTGTGTAGGCTTCACCACATGCACATTAACACACACACACACACACGCACACACATGCTCCAAGACCTGAAGACAAGCTGTGGATTATAAAAAAAAAAAAACAGCTCTGAGACAGAGTTAAGCATGCAGAAGTCAGCATCACAAATTCACACCTTATCTTCACGTATCATTCTCACCGCTCCGTGTGCCATGGGAAAGTCTGGTGATGACTAGACGATAATACAAGTACTGTGGAAACCAAGGCCCCTCGGGATCCTGGTGTAACCAAATCTGAGAGGATTTTTGCTCACACCTGCCAATGACATTCACATTACTCCTACTCTTGTCACTCAAATAGAAAAGATATGTCACCTGCTGTGAAGCATGATGTTCAGCTTCCAAACTGCTAAACCGCGTGACACACACACACACCACACACTGGTTGCACTATCCTTGTGATGTCCTTCTATCAGCTGTACACCTAAATCTAACCATAACGCTAACTGTAGTAACTCCTCCAAAAAAAAAGTAGCCTCTTTTTGTCATGATGGAATAATATCTATTATTGTTCCATTCATGTCTCGGGTTTGTGTGCGTTTGTGTGAGTTTTACATGCTCTTTTCGTGCTTGGTGGGTTTCCTCTGGGTCCTCCGGTTTCTTCCCACAGTCCAAAGACAGGCAAATTGGGTAAACTGGTGTTCCCAAATTCATTGTAGTGTATATATTTGTGTGTGTATGCGCTCTGTGATGGATTGGCACCCAAATGTCCTGGGATAGGCTCCAGGCCCCCGCAACCCTGCACACAGGATAAAGCGGTATAGAAGATAAATCAAGTCAAAATGGTCAGTAATTCCCATGCTCACACACATACACACGCATCCAAAAAGAAAAGTATAAAAGCAAATTTGTAGAAAGAGCACTCTGCATTTAACTGACTCCATACACCAAATAAATCTACTTCCTGTTTTAACCTTCTCGCCTTGAGAAAAGAAAATGTCCCTGACTGTGTTTTATCTTTTGAATCATCATAATCCTGTGTGTGACTTTGCCTCTAATTAGCCTGATGGCATCCGTGGCATATAGCAGTGTATTTAAAAAAAAAATTTTTTAATGCTATAGTGTGGAAGTGCTCTGACTTGCTCCTCCCTCCTTCTGATAAGGCGAGAGAGAGCGAGAGATCCTGGAGGAGATCCTTAAGCAGCTTCGCTCTACTGGAGCAGATATTGATCTGGGAGCGGCACGCCATAAACAGTTTCATTACGGGAACAGGGAGAATAGAGGAAGAGAGGAAGGAGGAAGGAGGATAGGTCGGCTCCTCTTACTTTCTCTCACTCTGATGGTCCCTGAATCGTTGCTTTAGCTCTTAAGCATTAGCAAGCCTTGTCAAGTAACTGTTACTGCTGTAGATGTTTTTGCTCCGGTTACTGTCTGCTGTGAAAATGATCATTTACATATCTGGAGATTATATTACTACTAAGACTGTAGTTGTGATGTTGAGATTTCATTTCAGAGGAAAGTAACTTAGGCTAAAAAAAAAAAAAAAGACAAAAGATCCTAGATGACAATCTGAAGGTGTTTTTGTACCAGGCACCATGGTTACCCTCTTTACACAGTAGTAAGCATAGACGGCGTTTACACTACCAGCCTGAAGTGATTTCATTTCAGTTATTTACTCTAATCTGAACATGTTTTTCAGATTGTATCTGAGTCACTTTCGTATGTGGTTCTAGATCAGATATATATGCAATACACAGTTATGTGACCTGAATAAGAACAATCGGGTCAGAATTCATGATACTTATTTGTCCTTTGTCCCTTGCGCATGTGTGGAGGCGCTTGCTCATGCCAGTCAGGACCAGCAGCATGGAGATTTCATAGCAGTGCTAAGAACAACTGATAAAACAGCTAAAGCGAGGTCCCTGGGTTTCTCGTTGCTTCTGGACCTCAACAAATCCAGCCGACTAACAGCTTGCCGTCCTCCAAAGCAAAATCCCAAACATATTTTTTACTTAAATTGCATCCATAGTGCAAACTATGAACAAACTTGTAACATGTTTTAACCCAGATGGCATGAGCAAAGATGCATCAATGTGCACATGCATTCTGTTTCAAAAGGCCGACATGTCCACATTAGAATCAGATAAATATGAATTGTAATTATGAATATGAACCGTCATGACATGCAAATTCAAATCTGACCAAAATGTCAGAATTGAACAATGAAGGTTGTAATGTGAACATATCCATATATTTCCATACCCGAGCTCACTTGCATATTTCTGCTCACCAATAAACAAACCGAGTTCAAGGAAATCAGCCTTCACGCTATGTTACTAAGCGCAATCCATCGCAAGGCATGTTTGTAAGATTATGAAATATATATATATAAAAAAAAAATGGGTAAGGTGTTTGTTAAATATTATGAGTAACTATCAATGCCAACCATAGATATGTTTATTGTATTGTATACGTTTATCAATCTGACCTATAATGAGAGATATGGAGAACTTATTACAATCCGGCACGCTGTACAACAGCATATCCACTAGGTTTCTTTACCATAACCGCGAGCAGGGCCTCGCTCATCTCATCGGTCTCCCTGTTCATACACAACCATGAGAAAAGAGCGCAGCTGCTGCCGCTGTAACCGACTCCTTTTCATTCTGCTTCCTAAAGCGATCAGTGCACAATCAGGCCGCTTTAACAGCACTGTGCCAGGAAACAGGATGCAGCCCTAACCGAGTTATCCGTCCCTTTGTTTACCACCACTCACTGGAAACCAACAGCAGGCTCTTGCTATATGTTTGCAGTATGAGGGCTGTATGAGCTCTAACACACACATGCACACTTTTTTTTTTTTTCTCTCTCTCTCTCTCTTTTTTTTTTTTTTAAATGTTGACATTAAGAGTGTACTGACACATCCTGTCATGTGATTGTGACTGTTCAGTTTGGTATGCTGTGCCTGTTCTTGTGTGTCGTGTTTCTGTCGATCACAGGCATGTTAGTTTCTTTGGTATAGCAAGGTCACGTCTTAAGCGTGTAAAGTGTCCTGTAGTAACCTCATGAGTCTGGAAATAAAACTCAGATATTCCTGTATCTGTGTGTGTGTGTGTGCTCTCACACGCACGCATTTATTCTGCATGGCACGCAGAAAATAGTTTCCTTACAGAGAAAATCTTCGCTCCGTTTTGGGCAGATGTTATCGCTCTGGACACTGACATTTGTACAGGAAGTAACATTGCAGTGTCCTTCACGATTGTGATCTCACTCTGTTTCCTTGACTTCCTGGTGTGCGCGCGTGTGTGTGTGTACACACCTGAGGCTCTGTTGAGGCCACAACCCACAAGCTCCTTAATCTTGTTTGTAGTTTGTAATAAAGTGCATATCGGATCATACCAGGTTCTTCTCAGGGTGACGACCTTAGTCACTCTTGGCTTCAGGAGATTATGCCACAAACTTTTAATGAAAATTGAGACATGATGCTTCTGGGTATGAATCAGGAAATCACAAAAGCCTTGTGCAGCACATGCACGCGCACACATGCACAGGAAGGCATGTCTCATTTGTCATGTTGTGGAAAGGAGATGATGCTGCTTAGTGGGAAAAGGTGGTGTTACAAATTGCAGAGATATTACAGAAACTAGGACATTTTAAGTGGAGGATTTCCCAGGGTGCTCACTACTGACCCGCAGAAGAGACACAATCAGTCTTCACCAAGCTTCGCAAAATTGCATCATTACATAAAGCGTCTAGGGACAGTTTCCCCCCAATACATGTAAAGTCTAATATTGAGCGTAGTGAACATTTCCGAGTCTGCAGTGTTGCTGCCTCACAGCTCCAGGAACTCCTGTTCGATCCTGAGCTCGGGTTACTGACCGCGTGCAGTTTCACATGTTCTCCTTGTGTCTGTGTGGGTTTCCTCTGAAAATGCTGCTCTGCATCCCACTGGGATAAAGTGCTTACTAAAGACTAACGAATGAATATTTCACTAGATGCATAGATTTTACAGTCATTTCTTAGAAAAAGAATTATAAAGACATTTAACAATAAACAAAAGGGAAATAAAAAGGCAAAAAAAAAATCTTTTTAAAAAAAAATCTGCTTTAACAGAAATGCCTTTTAAACCACCCTTCTGTTTCCTCATACATAAATTGGCTTATTCCCTGTCTGTCTGTTGGTTTTCAGTATAACGTAGAGTCCTGGTCACTGAATAACGTAGTAGAAACTTCATTTTAACCATCCCGTGATTGTTTTACGAGAACACTTGACCCCAAGGTCTGGTTCATTTTGATCAGTGAGAACACAATCATTCCAGGCTTGGGATCTGTGGACACCGATGGAGTCAGATATGGAAGCAGTCGTACCTCAGAACGGAACTAGATTTCTGTTCAGACGCGACATCATCAGTGCTTTCTGTCTCCTCAGAAATCTCCATGTGTGTGAAGCACACGCCAGTATCATCCTATAGACCTACACAGCCATAGCTGATAAAGTAGGACGAGTGTTGCTCTTGACTTTTTTAAAAATTTTTTTTTTATCCAAATTAACAATAATATAAGGATTATTAACAGACGATCTTTGTTCTCTTCTTCTCTTGGCGCACTCACGCTTGTCGGAGAGTGTAAATGCGCAAGTGTACCCGAGAACAGATAATAAACCTAATGTGAAAATGCCCTTAAACTGCATACAAGAGCGTTTACTAAATCATACCAAAACAGTTGACCCCAAAATAATTAAAAAACAAACAAACAAACAAACAAAAAA
The DNA here is from genome assembly GCA_003987875.1 of Clarias batrachus. Taxonomy (NCBI): domain Eukaryota; kingdom Metazoa; phylum Chordata; class Actinopteri; order Siluriformes; family Clariidae; genus Clarias; species Clarias batrachus. Next base: position 183,169 of record QMIH01000070.1, read on the forward strand.
AAGGCAAAAAACAAATGAAGCCCAGAACGATCTTTTTAAGCATTTCAGATTACAACGAGGTTTACTACGCCATATTCTGACTATTCAGACGCATCATTACAAGTAGTTGTGTTTGATTTAATGTTGATGTATGGAGAATTTTAACCACAGAGGCCATGTTTGCTTATGCTAAGATTAAGCTTCTAACACGTAGCCTCCTGTGAGACATCCCTCATGCCTCTACGTCAGCTGATTTCCCACGAGCTGCGACTCTCCTAACAGTGATCATGTTCACATGCCGAGAGAGCGTCAGAAACCCAAGACATCTGTTAAGGAAGTGAGAGGACTTTTATTTATGCACGGTGAGTAAAGTTGAATGAAGTGAGACACATGATGGGAATGAAAGCGTGAGGCATGGAATGATGAGATTGGTGATTCCTAACAGTGAACTATTACTCAGAGAACAACCAGTTCTTACCGATGACACAGCTGGGCATCACCAAGGAAGCCCCGATTACACGTGCGCTCCCACACACACATGCAAAGAAATACACAGCTATATGGCATGTATGACAAACCAAGGCGGTTCCCAAACCACGTCCACCTCCACTCTCTCTCCCCTCCATCCTTCTTAAGTACTCGTGCTGGGAAGCATGCTCTGTGGTTTCCCTTCTTCTCTCTTTGTTTTTTTCAGATCGCTTACTCGTTAAGAATTTACGGCTCTCTTACGTGTCAAGCGCCATATGGCCGAGCGCCAAACTCCAAAAGCTTTTGGCTGCAGGTGCGCCAACAGTGCCATACAGGAAGTTCATCTCGGCGGTTTCCTGTACATCCCCTCCTTCGAGGCTGTGGCCACCTCTCATTTCTTTGGGAGTCTGGAGGCCATGTGCTCGGCCGCGACGGAACGGAAGCAAGCATTGTTGTCGAGGCAGCAGTTCTAGTGATAATGTATCCTTTGTATATCCCATGCAGTGCCAGAGAGCGCGTCTGCTGTGCGTGGGCGGCAGCGTGTCACCGAGAGCTTGGAGAGCATGGAAAGGAAGCAGATACAAATGACTTTAATACATTTCTTATCTGGTGTGTTTAGCTAGTGTAGGCAGAGTCCACAAGAAAAGCTTGCTTGTAGATTATTGCAAGTTTACTCGGATTAGCTATAGTAAAGATCGGTTCGGTTGGCAAACTTTTGAACCATAGTCCTACTGCGTGACCAAATCATAAGCTAGACCACCAGGCCAGTGGAAACTCCTGTGTGCGTACTAAACCGAGAGCTGAAGTATTAGATTCATGTATTCATACATTAGTTGGCTAGTTACGCCAGTAACTCCGGGCAGTTGTATTTCTTCTGTTCGATGTCGCACATGATTTTTGCGATCTCACCAAAGTGTTATCAAGTCAGCAAACTAATTTGCAAGTTTGAGGCGTGACCTTTGGAGTTTCCTCTTTATGTCGCAAGTAAACTTATTTCTTGACTCTGCCCAGCATCTCTTAATATTTATTATCTCATAATATATTTCTCATTTTCACTGAAGAAACCAAACACAAACATTTGTTTATTTATTTTTGATGAGGTACATACAGACTTGGATGTCCACTTGGAAACCTGGGATTAAAGAAAACAAAGAGCCTTACATGAAATCAGTTTCTTCCAGGCCCCCGCGCTATTCATTTGTCATTTACAGTGATGATGTATCAAAGCCAGAGCAGCACTGCTCACAAGCATGATTATGCACTTTGTATTGTTTAGTATTGTGCGTTTTTGTACATGCGAGCAAATGCAGTCCTGGATTTCAGGAGCTGACAGAAGGCTGTGAATATCATTTCCAGCTAATTTCCTGCAGCGCTTCCTGTCCCTGTGGGAGGGTGAAGAATCACACTGTCTGTTCCCAGTGAATTAAGGATTATACCTTCTTTCTCTCTTCCTAATGCATATCTGCCTGCTGCTATATTATTTCTGTTTGTTGGTGTGGAAAAAGTGCAGATGTGACGGGCCCTGGCGAAACTGTCAAGCGAATAATGATGATGGAGCGTTGCAGGAGCAATGAACACCTTCCTACTGAACATCACAGTGAAGCCTGACTTGCTGATTGACACTTTATTATTAGGGCATGTCTCATGTGTGCCCACGAGCAGCGATAAGGCTACTTTGTATGCATTACATTTGCATATGTGTGTGTGTGTGTGTGTGTGTGTGTGTCACTATGTGCAGGAGCATTGGGTTTGTAAGTAGTTATGGACCAATTATGAAACGTCTTTTTTTTTTTCACGATTCTTTTATTAAAGCTATCTTCAGTTTTTTTTTTCCCTTGATGGAGTTTTATGAATTGTGACCCAAAACATTGCCTGACCAAAAAAAAGGTTTGCTATTTCAAATAATTGTGCTGCATTAAGCAAAGAAAACAACTAAGGAAATTTAAAATGACTGGAACTGAGCTAAGTGCTCTTTATCACGTTATCAAACCCTGGAAGGATAGTGCTGAAGTGTCAACTTTTTTGGAAGAAATGTGGTCGGAAATGGAAATCACTTGAACACTTAGTGAAGTTGTGTGGTAAAAATCTGCAGTTAAAAACTATAGCTATGTTTAATGGTTAAATAAAAGGAATTTCCATACACGCATGCAACGAGATCTCACAGGATTGGACTTAAACACCTGTGTAGCCATAAGAAAACCACTTGTTAGTGAGACTAATCAGAAAAAAAGTCTTATTGCTACAGAGCATAACGATTTGACTTGTAATGTACACCACTCCTGACAACTCTTAGTATCTTAACTGTCCTATGGGGTAGCTGTGTGCTGTTGTGTCCATAATAACAATACCAGACAAGTTGAATATGATGGTATGTTGCAAAATATCAGCACATCTCTGAAGTAGACAGACGGTCTCTCCCTGGAGTGGTAAGTGCTGTTGGCTGATGAGAGAGAGAGAGAGAGAGAGAGAGAGAGAAGCGGATTGTATCTGAGTGTGCTGTGTAGTTCTGCACCTACCACTGAGAGGGGCCAGACCATGTAGCCCTCAACCCACTCACACAGAAACGGATAAATAAGCACATGGCGAAACACCAACAAAACAACACTGTCTTTATAAAAGACATGAAGTTCATGTATGAATGAATTTGTGTCCTACCTGATGAATTTTTACTTCATAAATAATTTTGCCTTAAATTTTGCAGTTGGTTTATGAGTGTAGTTTAACTAAATAAAGCCTAACGATTGGATTAGGTTTAACTTTCATTGTGCAGAGTACATGTACAAAGCCAATGAAATGCAGTGAGCATTTTACCAGAAGTACATAACTGGCCTATTTACAATAAATAGCAGTGTGGTAATTGGATTCATATGTAAAGGCGTGAGAGTGATTGATGTACAGAAAGTGCTGTAGGTAATAAAGTTATAATGACACTAATTAGGAGACATTTTCCCCGCTCAAACAATTTTTTTTTTAAATCAGAAAACCCTGCCATCTTTATAATTTTTTTTTATGTATAAAAGTCAGTTATTTGGTTTTTATTGTAACGAACAGTATATAGTAGATGAAAAACTGAGAGCACGGTCAACATCATGATATGGCTATTATTAGGTCTGGTTTATATTTGACATGCAAAATAAATGCCGCGTTTTGCATGTTGGGGTGTTATGAAGACTTGATGGTTTGGATGGCAAACTCAAAGCTTGTGTTGAAGACCTGTATGTATTTTAATGTTGACTAATAAATCGCTTGATGTGGCAGTTTCCACAAATTCGTCACTAGACGACAAAAAAGGGGAACAGATGTTTCTAGACTTGCACTCTGATTAGGAGATTGAGATAATATAAATATGCAAATTGGAAACACCCCCCCCCAACAATGTTGAACAGAATGTGCTGTAATCTTTATTATTTTCATGTAGAAGTCAGCCTTTTGGTTTTAATTGCTGTTCATTTGAATTGAGTGGATTTGTTTTCTTGTTAACTCTGGATCTAATCATAAAAAGATTTAGCGCTCCTGTTGATGATAAGACATTATTACAGGCATAGAAATATATTACAGTGTGTTGTCAGGGCAAGTTTACTTTCTCTCTATGGTTTTATTACGTGCAATGACTGCAATCTTATTTTTTTTCATATTGGTGTGTTTATTTTTGGGGAAAAAAACCTAACACAAACCACACAGTGTAGTGTGTCACACTACTACATTTCCAAGGACCTTCAATGACTAACTTTAGACTTAATGTATAACCCTAACCCTAACCCTTGCCATAGTAATCAAATAAAAACATTTGGTCTTTTAAGTTGAGTTTATTTATTTATTTTTTTAAACTGCTGTCTGAATTTTAAAAAGTTAATAAAAATAAGCAAACAACAACAAAAAAAGCATGAAATGTGGGGCCCAGCCAGATGTCCCCATAATGTGAGATTCGGCCCTAACTGAGAACTGAAAACCAGAATGCTTACTTGAAGTCGTGTGTGTGTGTGTGTGGAGGGGTGTGTGGGGGGGTAATTCAGATATTTTGTGTGTGTTAATAACAGGCAGCAATTAATCAGTAATATCAAGAGTGACTGATTTTGAATTTAAAATAAACACCCATCCACGCACGCGCCCGCGCACACACACACACACACACACACACACACACACACACACACACACACACACCTCTCTTTGTTAGCACAGTCTGAAGAATGTCTGATGAACTAATTAGCCCAGGCGTTATTATAGTGTAGCACATGGGCATTTATTAGAGATTGGAAGTGGCAGCTTCTCTCTCTCTGTCCCCCTCTCTCAGCGTCTCTCTCTTTCTCTCTCACATAAATATTTATTCGGTTTTTCTGGTGACAAACCCTGATAAACAATCTGCTGAGCTGATTAGAGCTTGTCAAATGATATTCAGCACAGAGCAAATTAGAATCAATAAATCTATCCAGTGGGAACAAAAAGATTGATTTTATATAGCGTGTCTCCACTGCATCTTTCTGTCTTTTACTGTTTGTGTGTTTGTACGTATGCAACACCGAGAGAGAGGGAGAGGGAGAACCCTGTACTGAGCTAATGTGGCTTCCAGGGCATGGCACTGAAGTGACGTTGGGCTGGTGGGGGGGGGGCATACACAATCCATTTGACACTGTGCGTAATGAGGGAGAGGTGGCAGGCGAGCAGGGAAAAGCAGAGAGAGAGCCAATTCATCAATTTCGACAGGGATGGGGTCGCTCGTGTGTCCAAACACCTTCTCCCAAATGACTCCACGCCTCTCCTCCCCTCCCCTCCCCTCCCCTGGCTCCGGCTCCCCTGGGACAGAACTTAATCACGGTGGGGGTGGCGTGAGGCAGAAGTGTCCAAAATCTGTTGGAACAGGATGAGCCAGCTTTTTACCACACACACACACGCGCGCGCATGTATGCGGTACTCAAAATATTTATAGTGGCTAACAGTACTAATTGGAGGACTTCTTATTTTTTTTCCCTTCAAGTCTGGAACAGTGGAACAGTGTTGTATGGGAAGATCTGACTAACATCATGATTATATTTATTTTCTAGCAGTGGAATTAAATACACTTGCTGAAACAAATCTACATTTATTTATTTTTTGTCTCTCATTTAATATTTTATGATATGTTGACAGTGTAAAATAAATTATTGCCCAAGCGACATACAGTTGAGCTGAACAGATGAAAGTTAAAGATGCTGATCATGAGTCAGCAGTGTTAGTTCTCTTATCTGCATTAAAATCTGAAAAGTGTGTGATTTGAATATCTGAAATCAAAAGAGAAGTTCTTGTTTAATCATTTTTTCAGTCTCCTCTGTTATTTAAAAAAACAAAAACTTTTTTACTTGCTTTTAAAACGCCACAATACACACTCTTATATGCTCTGTTAAAGGTGCTGTAATACACTCCTTACACTAACATGTATCTTACTGATCTCCCAAATCCGTGTTGATGTCCCTGCTGAAATAACACTCGGATCATTCAGTGTAATCTCTGAATTTCCGTCTGTTTCTCTCCTGCTACAGATGATCTGCTTCACTGTCTGTAGCTTTAAATGCAAACGAGCTACTGCCCACATGCCCATGTATGGAAATGCGTTTTTCTTTAGTCAGAACGCAGGAAACGGGACTTTCCTAAACGCGATGTTGAGGACTCGAGCCATACGTGGGGCTATGCAAATTCTTTTTATTATTTTTGCATAGATTGATGTCATACCAGGCAGGAAATTCAAGAAGTGTTCAAGCACATTTATAGACCAAAAAAAATCTTATTTTTTTGTTTGCGTGCACGCTAAATTTTGGACCATTATCAGAAAATTATTTTTGCATAATAGGTGTCCTTTAAGAGAGTGGAGAAAATGCTTTTATGTTGGAAATGCAAGGAATAACTTTTTTTTTTTTGAACAAGTAGTTCACAAGTGTGAAAATGACACAGCCAGCCGTTGCATTATTTAAACCATACAGAAAGTTTCTCCTCTTCCATTGCACCCCAGGATGTTCGGCCATGTCTTAATTTACATAACATTTGAATATATATTTTTTTAAGATTTGTATTTAGTTTTTTTTTTTTTTTCCCTACACATACCAGAACTTTAAAAGGACCAGTCCTGGAGTGTTTATTTTATATATTTTTTTATGTGAATATTGTGTGACCGTCCTCATAAGGATAGTAAGACAAACTTAGTGTGTGTTACTCACACATGGGCTGATGCACACTGTATAAGTATCCTGTGAGTTAATCTCTGTGTGACTTGGATTCACACCTTGCACATTGTGAGCGCAGCAGTGAATCCTGGGATCCCACTACAGGCCCATAACTGCCAGGATATGTGGCTGAGATGCTCAATCGTGTGTGTGTGTGTGTGTGTGTGTGTGTGTGTGTGTGTGTGAGACAGAAGGCAGCTGAGATAACAATAACACTGGCTGCTTGTTACTATCTACAAGCAGCATTTAAAGCTTAATAGAAGAACTAATTTATCTTTATTTTTTTTTAGCTCAAGTGTGATTTTATAACGATAAAGGGGAAAAAATGAAACACTGGACCTCTGCGTTTAAATTCTTTGCCGAGAGTTAAAAGAAATGAAACGAAAATAATAGATTTTTTTGAATGGACTCATTTCCATAGGTCGTTCAAGCTGCAAATGTGTTTCTATTATAGATCGTTGGCAAAATTCATAATCTAATAAGATGATACAAGCGATATGATATTCTCCTTGTATATCCGAGTTAAAGAAGCTCTTTGCCGCGGACCGACTCGAGGAAGATCAAATGTAAAGAGACAGATAAGGTTTAAAGACATCTTGTGCGTCTTCAAAGCTAGTCGCTTGAGTTTTGCTCAGCTTTGTGCTTTGGAGAAGTTGTTTTGATCTTCTAGCTGGTGTGTTAGTTTTATGGTAGCGTGTAAGTTTTTTTTTTTTTTTTTTTTAAACTTGTGACTGGTAAGCGATAACCCATGATGGTCTTTTTCACTGATGCACGTTTACATTTTACACATGCTACATGTGTTAGTTCGACATCACGCCTGAACCAGTCATCAGCTTCCCCTACAGACTTCAGCTGCTTTACTTAGCTCAGTGGTTAAAGTTCCTGCTTCTGAACCTAAAACCAACTAAACCCCAAAACAGGAAAGTTATTCTGTATGTGATGATTGTCACAAGTCCAGGTTGTGTTGGTTTTGTTGCTAAATGACTTTTTTTTTTTTAGCCGGGCTTAGTGCTGTTTTTAGAGCTTCTTGTTTCTAAAAAAAGAAAAGTAAAGGTTTAGCTATGTACTTCTAATGCTTCCTGCCACATTTATTCATGGAGCAGTGTTTACAGGGTGAAGCCGATGCAACATTTGTTTGTCAGGATGGACGTTTGGACATGCATGGATCTGACAGCTTGATTTATTTGTCAGCGTGTTAGTCACAATTGGGCAGGAATTAATCTGGCGGGGGAGACGATTCATCTCTTCCGAGTCAGGCTTTATCATGCGCTGTAGCTGTTTGTTCCTCCTCTCTTGTTCTTTTGTTAAACGTTGAGTACATCAAGGTTTAGATGACAACTGAGGTGTGTATGTGTGTGCCACATGTCCTCCCACCACTGTAATGGAAAAGCGTTTCACTTTTTCCCCCACAAATAATATTCAGTAGTTTTATTGTGTGTGTGTGTGTGTGTGTGTTTGAGAGAGAGAGAGACGCACACTACTACTCGCAGGGGATACTTATTAAACCTCATCTACAGTATATTCTATTCTATTGCCATTAGGCAGTCTGAGTGTGTGTGCATGCTTGTCAGTTGATCAGCTGGCTCACCATGCTGTGTAACAGTCTGGTTGACACACACACACACACACACACAGTGATCTTGGCTAACAGAGTGCTGCTGTCTGCCAGGTGTTATCCTGATGAGTCCCGCTCCCTGCCCTGGTGGGCTCGGTCCTCCTGGGAGCGTGCTGATGAAGAAGGATACAGTCTGACTGCAGAGCCAACACTGATGACCTCACGTTACCTCAAAGTGATGCATATCTGTTTATTTATTTGCTTGCTCATCCATTTATGTGGCTCCACAGTCAGGACGAATAAAAGCTTCTTTCTTTCTGCCCGAGATACTCTCCGAGTTACAACAGAGAATCTTAACGTGTGGTAATGTTATGCTCTTTAAACTGAAACTAAAACGGCACAAAAAAAAGAAACCCACGGACAAATGTTTGTCTCACAAGGCTGCTTTCACAGTAGTGATGTGGCCACAGATCTGAGTACGCTTGATTGCAAAAATCCAGTATATTTCAGTACACGAGAATTGGTATGTAAGGTAACCATACCCAAACACTTAGCAGTATGTAATATGCGATCTCATCACACTGCAAGTTCGGACCTGAAATGGTTTAAAGATAAAAAAAAAAAAAGTGAATCGATTCTGCAACAAATACACACACATTGATTCAAGTAATTAAATCTATTAATAAAACATTGATTAAATTGCATGCTCTAGTTTTTGACTTTTCTTTTTAATACTTGCTTTATTTTAAATTTGCTCCACAGATTTCATCTGCTCCGTGTATCGGTTGATCTTTGATCATCTGAGCAGTTGAGGGTTTAAGGGCTTTGCTTAGGCGCGTAATAAGGGCAACGTGGTGGTTCTGGGGTTTGAATCTGGAACTTTCCGATCAGTGGTTCAACACATTAACCCCTGAGCTACTCTGCCTAATGCCCTAAATGTAAAAAAACAAAAACTGTTAGATTGCAGCCTTCAAGATAGTGAAGCATGTGACCAGAGGCCAAAAATTTTTGTGATCTTTTTTGCATCGTGAGTGGATTAGCATGTCATGTTCCAGTAGATTTGGATTAGATCTGCTTGGATCCAAAGAATTTTTAGGTAAACTCTTGGTAATGAGTAAAAATATATAGTCATTTTATTTTATTTTTTTACATTTTAGCATGATTTGTGTTAGGCCATGGTAGTAACATTTGATTATTCTAGCTAATGATGCTTTTCATACCATGAAGAAACTAAGCAGAAAAAGGTTATGCTCTATGAAATCTAAGCTACAGGAACCTTTTCTAGACATGTGTGTGTGTGTGTGCTTTTATTCTCGAATGTCACGTTTTACAGAATTGACCTTGGTGAACCATACACAACACTTGTTTTTGTGTTTGTGGAAACATTGACTCTTGATTATACATGCAGTGTTAAAACAGAAGGAACTTGGAGAGAAATGGCCTTCGGGTTATCACACTTAACTCGTGCGAAAGGCTACTGTGAAGAAGAGATGATATCAGGGTTCTTCTAAAGTTTTTGACATTGTAAAAGGGAGAATGTTTTACTTATTTTTCTCAGTCTTTGTGTGTGAAGCAGGTCAGTATGGAGTGCACCAATTATTGACACATTATCCAGGAATACAGTGTTTTATACTTTCTTTGTTTTAAGGAAAATTATTTGCTGTGAAACATGCTCTTTGTGGCCATGAAGTGTTTTGAACGATACGCGAATTCAAACTCGTAATGCCTTGAAGATAGACCGAACGTGTTACTGTTGTGCCACTCAGAAGTACACACAACTAGCATTGAATGGTTACATTAGCTAGTCATCGGTCCTGACTAATCAAGATGATCAAAACCATTTGATTTCTAACGATTTGGTGCATCTCTACTTCTTGCAGCTCTGATTTTTTTACTACGAAGTGCAATAATAATAATAATAATAATAATGCTGTACTGTTAAATATGCAGTGAGTGTGCTGCTCAATGATTGTTCCCTATTTAAAAGCGGTAGTTAATATTTTAATGGAGTTCATGAAGATTAACATTTGATGAAGGTTACTAAATGGACAAGCACCTCTGCTGTTAGTTCAGAAGCACAAAAAGAGCAGGACCATCGTTTTAGAATTTATTGCTCCTGCAGAGGTCTGCCTTGATCTCAAATGACCGAGGGAACAGGAGAACCCTGGTGAGGCCATCTGCCATACTCCTATGAAAATTAGTCCAGTCTGTGGGATATTCAAGAACGTGCATTTTTGAATAATTTCACTTTTTTTTTTGCCTTTGAAATTTGAACTGTTGCTTTAATTAAAGTCTATTATTTTTCTATTTGCTCCAATAAAATAAATATTCCTTATACTTGACATTAAACTTTGTGTGTGTGTTTGGATGAATTTAAGTTTCAACATTATGAGATGTGCACATGGTTTCCTGTACACCTGTGCCTCGTCACACAGTCCGTTACACTCGTTAAACAGGTGCCACGCACGCGTGCGCGCGCACACACACAGATACATTCACACACCCTTGAGAATTGTGGGCCAGAGATGAGATCTGACGTCTGTTTTGCTATTATATACCAACATTTCAAGGTGTTACTTTTCCTTTGGCTTATAAACGTGTTTGCAGGAGTATTGGCCTTTGCAGCAGCTTTAATAATGTGAGTGTATGTTAGTAGTTTAGTATAGTTAGTACTAGCTGCTCATGGCTTTGTCTTTGTTGTAGTAGGACAGCATATGGTTTTGTCGCTGTATATTTCAGGTTCGGTAGAGGGGAAAAAGGCAAAGAAGGAAATCCAACAGAAGAATAACAAGGTTTTTTATGAGACTTTGTACTTGTCACATGCAATGTTGCATATGTATCTTAATGGACGGCTTTGTGTCTGGATAAGAGATCTCTCTCTCTCTCTCTCTCTCTGTGGCTAAATGGTCCAGCTATTAATCAAATCAGTGGTTGCTCTCTGCTGTCTCCACTGGGACAGGCAGCATATGCTGCAGCAATACTGAAACCAGAGTATTGTGGTGAATTTAGTCCAGCAACCACACGCTTGCACAATCCAGCATTTAGTGCTCTTTACGTGGCTTGGAAAGGCTTTGTCTTCCAGGCAGACGCTCCTGGCTTGCGATGTAGGGATAGAATTACGAGGAATGGAAATGATTTAGATTTTAAAATACAAAATATAAAAAAAGCAAGTTCTACAACCCAGCTGAGCCTGGGAGGACGTGATCGCTTCGGGGTGTTTGTATGTGCGCGTGTTTTGTAGCGTAGAATTTGACTTTTGGTTCTATTCTATGCTATAGCAGGGGTCACCAACAGGTGGCGCACAATCCTGATGTGAACCCAGTAAAGCTTTTCGACAGTATCTGTGGAAAGAAACCTCGGCTGAATTACTTTAGTCGCTCAAGTTTAATTTTTTTTTTTTAACATTGCCAGCCGTTGCAGCTTCTGTAGCAGCTCCAGTTGTCATAGCTCATCACTTACTTTTACAGAAATTATTTATGCAGCTTGTGGTAACATGAAGCAGCAACATGAAACAAAACAAAACCAACTTAAATCAATATCTGGAAATGTTCAGAGTTATTTAGCCATCTTAGCTGCAAATTTTTATTAAATGTCTGCTTGTGTATTGGATCTGTATTACATAATTAGCATGATGGTGCATTTAAGATCTCTCAAAGATGGCTCATTAGCTGCTCTGCGTGTGTCTGCATGCGTGTGTGCGAGAGAGAGAGAGAGAGCGAGCGAGATGACGCATCCATGCATGCGAACTAGATAATTTCTGCGAGTTACTGCAATTCAGCCAACTTTTTGTAACTTAATCATAGTAGATCATGTGAACAGACTGTCAGTGCGTGTGCTCTGTGATCTTTCAGTCATCACTTGGGCCTCCTGGGCCTTCATGAGATTACTTCTGCTAATCCCTACGTAACACTCAGAGAATTCCTGCACTGGCAAAGTGAAACTCGAGAGCATTTTTGCACTAATGTTTTTGCCCTTTTGTTGTGGTGGTGCATGCAGGCGTCATTTCGGTGTGGAGGTGAAATGCGGTTTATCTGATCAACAGCTACATGCAACGATTCATGCTGTATGGGAGTGTTTTGTAGAGAGCTATGCTTGGTATGTCATGCGTGGATTGTGTTTTGTGCAGCTAAAACGTCTTAACGTTCTGAAGTGTTTTGTGTCAATGATATGGGGATATTGGTGTTTGTTTGGTGTTGCTAAGGGGCGGCGCTAGAGATCAATTACCTGAAGCACACACAAGCCACGTGGCATGGGATGAACATCCTAATTGTCCAACATGTACGTATGTGTTTATAGAAAGAGAGTACGACTTGCGTTATAGAGATGGATGGATATTGAATGTTGAAACCGGAAAACCATGTAATTGGTGGTGTGGGGAAAATCCAGGCAGTGCAGTGTAATTTCATGAAGTCTCCATTTCCTCTGGAGATGGGAAGAGAGGACACTTTAACCCTGGACTCTGCCCTGACCAGCCATTATCGTAAAATAACCCATGTTTCAACACGACACTTTCATACTCCCGTCTTCGCTGATGATGATAATAAATGATGACCGTTTCGGCTGGTTCCGCTGTCTAGTGCAAAATCTGCAGTGAGCCTCTTAGACGTCCAGCATGTCCCCTGAGAGCTTGCCGTGCCCTATCTGTCATGTTTCATCAAGATTTCAGTACATTTCCACCATCGGGATATGTTAACGAGGAGCCAGGGAGTCGTCTCGTTATTGCATCGCTGATCTTTTACGCTGGTTAAGTGTACAAATGGTGCTATGAAAACTAGCTCGGATGTATTAGACTAAATACTGATTGACGCTGAAAGATTCTTCTCTAATTTGTAGTTAGCCTTGAAATGGCCAAGGAGAGCGTTTGCATGAGGCACAGTGGTGTGAGATTGAGGTTCTGTCAGGGCTGAGCGATATATCAATTAGTGATGTATTAAATCAGGGTATTTTATAAAATTGTAATGATACCTGCCAATTTGATTTGTATCAGGATAATATCTGTATCACGTGATCTCTGGTGATTTCCATGCATTATACTTGTATATAAAAAATAAAAAAAATCATAATTTAATTCACAAAGTGAAATTTGCTTACATTTTACATTCATTACTTGTAAAGTGACATACAGGAATGTTTTAATATCGATAGAATTATTCAATAAAATAAAATAAAAAAATGGCGTAGCTCGTGAAAATCCAAAATCCAGTATCTCCTAATATTAGAATATTTTATTTTGAGTAAATTACTGCTCATACATTATAAATCCCGTGCATCTCTCGGCCTAGGTCAATACACGCATAGGGAAGACTGCTGATGTTATCCAGAAAGAGATCATAAAAAGGGTATGCCATAGTGTTGTAGAAAAGGGTACAAAAGCAACAGGGATGACTGCAGCCCTAAGAAAATTGTCAGCCAATGGCGAATCGGGCACACAGAGAGAGAGAGAGAGAGAGAGAGAGAGAGAGAGCTTCACAATGACTCGAGTGAGGCTGGAGTTGGTGTATCAAGAGCCACCGTGCAAAGGTGTCTTCAGGAAATAGCCCACAACTTTGCATTCCTAGTATCTAGTCAATCCTGAGCCAGAAACACTCTCAGAAATGTCTGTTAAATAATTGAATCAAATTTAAGTTAACACTACTTTAATGACAGCTTCTAATTGTTATAAGAAATGTAACAAATGAAGAAGACAATATTCTCAACCTATTATTCCACTTTTCTGGCTGGAAATAAGCACAATGTGTGTGAAAACAGGAAAGCATTGTTTATTTGAAAGTATTTGACTAACAAGAAGGCATAAGCAACTGTTCTACACTCAAACCCACTCACAAAGGAACTTTGACTCACAGAACGATCAATGGCCACACATGCGCTTTAATGACTCACTGATTCTGTGCTTCTTGTGTGAACTGAGAGCGCTGGAGGTGTGTGTTTGCCTTTCCAAATTTGGCTTTAGAGTCTAAGTATTTTGGAGTAGACTTTATAAACTGAACCTTTAAGGCTTGGAATTAAAATTACTGACCGTTTGAAAACAGGCCTGAGCTTTGTGTGTGCGCGCATGTTGGCTCACTGAACTGGCACGTGGGTAGAATGAATGGCTTTCAGCACCTCAGTTCGATCCTGAGCTTGGTCGTGTGTTGCGCTTCACATGTTCTCTCTGTGTGGGTTTCAGCAGGGTTCTCTGGTTTCCAGAAACATGCATGTAGGCAGAATGGTTATGCTAAACCTTCGCTTGTTGTAAACAAGTACGTGAACACGTCCCTCCAAATATATTGTGCGAGTGGTCACCTGCTCCTGAATGAGCTATGAGTCACACTCGTTCCTCCGTCTGACCACCCAGCATACACTGGGACACGTCACAGACATGAACACAGCTAAAACTCATGGAAAGCTGTCTGAGTGGTGCATCTGTTCATATGTGACACAAATGCTGACCTTGGAGAAACAAAACGGAAGCATGCGGGAGAGCTGCATAAACAGCTGAAAAAGCCAGTGAAGATTGTATCGAGTTAGGAACAGTGAGGCTAGAGTAACTCGAATAACTACTCTTTATAACCGTGGTGAGGAGCATGTCGGAGCATGCAATGCACTTCTAAATGCACTTTTAGAACTTCTAAATGACATGCTTTTAATGATTAAGGATGAGACAAACACAAGGGAAACTCTAAAGTTTAAAAAGTAAAAAAAAAATCAACGCACTCTGGCTGTAGTTTTAATTATCTTTTAAAGAAGACAAATATATACGTATATATATTTTTTAACATTAGCGCTTTTCTTTTCAATTCATGTCGTCCATCTGTCAACAAGCTTTCGTATTCCCTCATTAAAAATGTTTCAGGCTGCGATGTGAGCCACGCACCATCGCAACGCCCCTGGAAAGCAGTTTCTCTTGTGTTTAATCCACTGTTTAGGCCTCAGCTCTTTAATGAGCAGTTCACTGTAACGGTCACTGTTGATTAATTAACCTTTTTTTTTGATATTGTTCCAATTGCTCTTCTTTCATGCGAATCACAAGTGGTGCGTCCATTTTTGCACACCGCAGTTACAAATGAACTGATGTAACCAATTCACACTTCATTGCCGTGACCCGGTAGACCATAGCCTTGAAAGTGCTAAGAAAGTGCTAATAAGGCAAGCAGAAGATTAAATATAACCAGATTATGGACAATTGTCTTCTTCCTCCATACAATACAACAAAACCTGGCTCTTCTCATCATCAGGTGGAAAAGTGCTTCCTTGTTTACTTGAGTTGCCAGTGCAGTAGGTCCTGATTTATCTTCTTAGAAAAACTGTCTAATCCCTTTAAAGGATGAATTGTATAGTTCATGTGCTGAATTTCTGAAGAAACTGGACTGCCCAGTTTTCAGTTACAGTCAAAACGCCTGCTTTTTGAGTAAAGGAAATAAAATAAAATTAGCAGAAAGTTCTAATCAAAAAGCTATTGTAATTTTGTAAGAATAATTTGGTCAAGAAGGCTTTTCAGTGCTATATGTTATGGTTAGTCATATATATAGATGATATGCCGGTGTTCTGCCTAAATTGTTAAGGTTTTCCTTCTTCTGGCTTAATGCTTTGAAGTAGGATTAACATGCGCACACATTTGCATACACATTGTCTTCAAAGGCTCCTCAGCATATTATCAGTCCATGTCAGGTTTATTGAATTATATGCTAGATGTATTTGTGTGTCGAAAACGATCGAGGTTGCTCTAAAAGCAGTGGTTTAAAGAATTGAAATTCATTCGCAGGCGTCCACGTGTACGCCATGTCTGGTGCCCACGTCTGCGATAATGTTGTTTTGTTCAACGGCGCTGGATTGCATCCGTATTCACAATATCTCTCCTGTACAGATCGGAGGGTGGGAGGGTGAGTAAGCACGAGCGTGACTACAAGATGGCCGTCATCGTTAAATTCGACTTAAGTAGCCGTCCTGTTTGTGATGTGCCAGAAACCTCACACACTTTGTTCTTGAACCTCATCCATGGCTTGCTTGCGTATTTAAGCAGTCTGTTCACAGAGCGCATTATGTAAAAGCCCAAGCTGCTCAAACCTCAGAGTTTGAGTCCGTGGCCTGGTCATCAATCTGTCCTTAAACACTTGGCCGGATGTCCAAAATGTTGACTTGTATGATATGTTCCTGTTTGTATGTGGGCGAAGCTGCCTGTGGAGTTCAAGATCCATAACTAATCATCCTGACCGAGGTTCGAGTTTCTCCACATCACTCCAGAGTGTTGAGAAGTGAACGCTCGCCTATTAAGACTAAAACCCGTGTAACGGAAGGATAAAGACTTGCCAGAGCATTTAGTGAGTTCTGAACATGTTGCGTGAGAGAGACATTCATGCTCTTGATGGTCCAGCAGAAGCCTGTAACGAGATAAGAAAGCTGACGTGATGGCTGGAGCTGTGAGCTTCACCACAGTGGAGAACTGCAGCAGTTAATGAGTAACAACACCAGGGTAACTTTAACAGAGGACAGGAGCTTTAGCTGGAACGTGCACACACGCAACATTCTAAATAGCTCAGTTCAGTGTATCAGCAATAGTTCCTCTCATACAGTTTACAGTCAAAAACCAACCACATGTGGTTAAAGTTATATTTGTCGGTGTTTTTATATACAGCTGTAGAATGGAGTAAAAATGTGTCCAGGCTGTTGTTGCAGTGTGTCGCTCAGATGGAGCCCAGCTGCTGCCGCACCCAGCACCGGCACACAGCTAATTACACGCCAAGAACTGAAAATGTGAGGATTAACAATCCTAACACTGGGGAAAAATATATATATACATGATAATCATTTATTTGATGATTTTTTTTTCATGAAATTATAAACCCGAGTACCCAGGGGAAATCTACCAAGCACGGGGAGAACATGCAAACTGTACACACACACACACACACACACACACACACACACACACACACACACACAGAGCCGAGGCAGGAATCAATCCCTTGACCTGGAGGCCACAGTGCTAACCACTACACCACAGTGCAACCATGGACAGGTTTAGATAAAGTTTAAACAAGAGGGAGAAAAAAAAAACCTTATTGATGTGTAGAGAGACACTGGAGCATACGAAAAGAAATTACTCCTCTTTGACTTCTACAAAATGATTGTGTGCTACACAACACTCTAAGGAGCTAGTTATCTGGTGTGTGCAGTGCAGCTTCTAGCGACTCTGCTCCAGGTGTAGCAGCCCTACCTGAGAGTGGGAGAGAATGTAGAGATGGACACACTTGGGGAGATATAAAGAGAGAGAATAGTTATTAGAGGTCTTGCTGCTGAGCTGAGCGTGTCATTAGGAGCCATAAATGCCACTGGGACTAAAGTTCTGCAAAAGTTCGAGGTGTGTGGTGTTAGTGATGTAATAAATACTTCTTATATTGCCAGTAAGTGCTGTAGTGCGTGCGTGCGTGCGAGAGTATGTGCGCGTCACTCCCTGTTATAGTGCCTTCTTTCCTCCTCACAGTGCTCTAGAAGCCTGCAGTCATATGAGGCAAGTCTGTGAGTAAGTGATAACTGAGCTTCAGCTTTCGTGCTGCTTATAGCAGTGAGAGGGTTTAGTGTGTGGCTTTATGGTAATAAAGCTTACCCGAGAATCTGCAACAAACGGCGACACTTTTTCACTTTTTGGTTCCTGTCTCTTCGGCTCCTTTTCGCACCAGCCCATTGCATGAGGAACCAAAACTGTCTTTATCCCTCCCCCCTCATTTCGCTCATCACTCCCTGGCCAAAGGTTCCAGATGCGGGGATTTTTGTTACCTGTTCAGGAAATAAATGTAGTCAGGGGCGTGGCTGGGAGCTCGTTGTTTGTTTGTTAGTTACATAAGCCATTCGTGATGCGAAAATCCCGGACATTAAAATAAAAACTTTAATATGACAAAAAAAAAACAGCAAGCTATTCTGTTTTCTTTAACACATATTGGTGTATGTTTATCTTCACCTTCACCAAAAGAAAAAAAAGTACTGATTTATGGCACTCAAATAATAGTACATTTACTGTATGGCATAACTTTATCCATTTCATTTCAGAATGTTCGTCATATCATCCGTCATGTTGATGTGCATAGTTTTATGTTCTAAATGCATCATGAATATTTCAAGTATACATGTATGATGTAATTACAGTGTTGATTCATAATATTTGCAATATTTTCACTAGGTGTCATGGTGCACGTTTTTCATGGACACTCTTAATCACATTATTAACGCAAACGTGTAGTAGAAACCCGTCAACGCCTCACTAATGATAAATCGGAGGCTTGAATATGAATCTGCGCTCTTGCCTTTCTCTTCTGTCTTTCACTTGTGCTCGAGCTCATGGTTGGGATTTAGCGAGGGGGTGTTGGTCTTGTGTTTATATTGTCACTGTTGAAAGCCCTTCACACAGGTTTAGCTTATTAGCCCATTATTTCCACTCCTGTATAAAGGGCATGCATTAACTCAAGGACAAGCTGCTCGATACCTCATTGTGCCTCCTCCATCTGTCTGCCTGCGAATACGGATGAATGTGTGTGCGTAGAATACTGAGTACAGATTGCAAATCTATGCTCTGACCTTTTCCTTCCCTCTCTTTCTCTCCCCCTGCCTTCCAGACGAAACCTCACCAAGCTGTCACTCATCTTCAGCCACATGCTGGCCGAGATTAAAGCCATCTTTCCTGAAGGCCAGTTTCAGGGAGACACCTTTCGTATCACCAAGGCAGACGCGGCCGAGTTCTGGAGGAGGTTTTTCAGTGAAAAGTAAGATTTCTTTTCTCACTCATCACATGATTGGGACCAGTTACATGCATTACATTGGAATATAATGTACAACACCAGTCAAAAGTTTGGACGCACCTTCTAATTCTAATTCTTCTGTTTCTACGTTGTAAAACATGTATTGAGATGTGTCTGTTACTTGTTCTCTGTAAAGCATTCATTACGGCCCTAATCTGAGGTGCAGTTCCTAGGTGATTTTTGAGGCTGGTAACTGTAAATGAACTTATCAGCAGCAGAGTTTGTCTCGCTTTACTGTGGAGTTCTTCATGGGAGCCAGTTTCATCATGGTGCTTGATAGGTTTTGCAAATGCACTTGACAGTGTTCTTGCAAGAACTATTCCAGAGCAGCTGACCTTCATGTCTTAAAATAACAACCGACCGTTATTAACCGCTACTGTTGTTTATTCTATAAGGGTTATTTCATAGGTTTATAAATTCAGTATTATTCTAGGATATAGAAAATAAATCCAAACTTGTGTCCAAGCTCCTCCCTGCTACTGTAAATGATTGGGAGATAAACTTACCCCCCCATGACCTTGTTTATTTTATACCACTGTGTTTTACACCAAAATACTTTATATAAATTTTTTACATTTATTTACACAATACTATCCACATGAACCACAACATTCAATAAAGTGAGCTTGTAGTCTTATAACTTGCATTATAGTAGCTTCATCTTATATTTACGGTGTAAACATGCAGCACGTTAATGAAAAACCACAGCATCCTCTGTTCTGAAGAACACTGTTTTACCGTTTGTTTAATGTTCTGAAGCGGTGGAGTCTCCCTTCTTCAAAGCTTTAACAAATGTCCCCTCCTAGATTTTTTTCTTATTTTTAGGATAAATAACAACTGCTCAACCTGTTCTCACATTATATGGAGCATATGCATGAAATATGAAATCTTTGCAAATCTAACAAACCCTCTAGAAACCTCAGAATCTATTAATCTATCATTTCTAAAGTTTACAACAAGCCAAACACAAGATTAAGTTTTGGGTAGTCAAATGTTACAGTAATTTTTCTTTTTTGTTTTATTGACAGATTTTTGCTTCATTTAAGAAATGAATTCCTAAAACTAGCAAAACTAACTGCCTAATTATTATTTTTTTGTGACTTTAGTTATTATTTTTTGATCTGATTGGAAATAAGCTTAAAATCTTTTCTTTTGTTTGTTATAACCGTATTTTAAGAATGTGTAGATACATTTGACTATTTTAAAGATATTTTTCTTTGCTAAGATATAATTTTTGCAGTGAAACAACACCATCTGGCCAAGTCAGATTGGAGAAATGTAGAACAGAGCTATGCTTTTAAAAGCTCAAACCATTTCAGCATCAAATCCAGAGTCCCTCATGTTGATCATGTTGCTCCTTTTTTCCCATGTTGCACCACACAATTTGTGGTCACTTTTTATTTAATGCCATGTTTCCCTCAGTGTGATGGGTAATCAAGCATTAAAAACCCATCAATATTTGTTTATTTATTTGTGTATTTTTAAAGAAATATTTCTTATAATATTTAAAGAAACATAAAGGTTTTATGGAAAATAAGCAGAAACTTGTAATTTCAGACCTTTTTCAGCAAGGTCACGTGTCGGACCAGAACAATTTTACAAATCTACAATGTTGAACAGGAAGCGCATGATTTTCGAAAGGAGAATTGTGAGAAAATAAACACGATTCCTATTACTACGAAGTGGAGCAGAATGAGATCGTAAACTAAAACGAAGGCTGTAGGCTGTTTGAAGTTGAAACACTGTTCTTTATCCCTGGGCGAGCGTCAGAATGGGCGAGAGAGGCCAACCGGCCGGTCAAGCGTACCGGGGAGAGGAGTTTTGGCCAGCTTTGCATACAGCTGCAGAGATAACGGCCTGGAATAACTTGCATGCTGTTTGTGTGCGTGTGTGTGTGTGTGTGTGTGTGTGTGTGTGTGTGTGTGTGTGTGTGTGTGT
>QMIH01000070.1:204086-245687 GCA_003987875.1 Clarias batrachus
ACACCACGACCCTCATTTATCACCTGAATCACCATGAAACCTTCTGTCTGATATAGAGCAGAGTGCTGTGTGTGTTTGTGTGTGTGTGTGTGTGTGTGTGTGTGTGTGTGTGTGTGTGTGTGTGTGTGATGACGTGGGTGGGTCTTAAGGTTACTCTCTCCTCTCCTTTCTTTTCTTTCTTTCCTCTTTGCCTGTTTTTGTCATTTCTGTGTCTTTCTCATTTGGTGGTGTTCTATTTCATGATGAGGTAGGATATTAAAAGTCAACAAAAGTTTTAGTCATCTAAACTTTACAGTCTGAGAGTTTGAAATATAATAAATACAGTGTATGGCATTAAAGAGCACACACAGGTTAACGTGAAGGTAAAGCTAATAGCATAGAGAGCGAGAGGTGCAGAAAGGCAATGTGTGTCAGTCGCATGCACACACACACACGCACACACACACACACACACACACACACACACACACACACTGCAAAAGCTGTAAGGAGAAACAGTGCTCCTTGATGATTTTTAAAATGCATTTCAAAGCATTTTCTTTCTCCCCTTCTCGTGTGTCTATCTTTATTGTCGTACTTTTCTCGCCCTCTTTCTTTCTGGGTTTCTGTGGTTAATTTCTCATTTTCCCCTTTTTCTTGTTTTCTTTTTTTTCTGCTTCTTTGTCTTTCTGGCATTCTTCAGTTCTGTATTTTTCTTTCATGCTTGCTTCTTTTTCTTGCACTCTTGTCACCAGGGAAACTGAGTTGATTTATGAGCTGAATGCATATATCTTGTGATGAATAAGATCAAAACACTTGGTAAATCTTCTTCAAAATGACAGATTTGAGATAAATTTTACCATACAACATTGTTACCACATCACAATGACTGTAGTATGCAGTAGATTGTGAGGTTTATGGTCATGGGAGGGGAAAAAATCGATTCAGTGACGTATTGCGATTCATGTATTGCCAAATTAACTTCAAAATAAAGTTTTAGTTTATATATCTTTGCATTTGAGGGGGTAATATGTTCCTCTCTAATCCTACACTCTAAATTACTCGGACACTTGCAGGCTACACGAAGTCCCGTGTGGTAGGAGCATATTATTTGTTCAGAATTGTAACGAAATCTGGAAAAAAATTCTATTGAATTGAGATATTTATAAAATCGTGCGACTTGAAGAATCACATTACAAATCGATTGACCACCTAGGTATTGTAATATTCTATCAGCTGATCCTTCGTACTTCTCATTCCTAGTTTACATATAATATACAACAGCTGTACAAAATGCTTTATTGATTTGTAACCTAGTACAGATTAGCATTTATCTTTAAGCATGTGTGATGAGATGCGTATTTGCAGTCTCTCTCTCTCTCTTTCTGCATGGTATAATAATAGTAATGAGTACTTTATTGATCCTAAAGGTAAGTAATAATTTTTGCATATTCCCATTTAGAAGACTAGGGTCAAAGCGCAGGTCAACCAGGATACAGCACCCCTAGAGCAGATGGGGTTAAGGGCCTCAACAGTGGCAAATTTGTGGGTCTGGGGCTCGAACCCCCTGAAACTCATTAACCTAACCGTTTAAGCCATCACTGCCCCTTATGTGCATTTAAACATTGTTTTACTTTCTAATGGGGGACTGGGTCTCCAGTGTGTGTACAAACAAAAATGTCCCTTTTCCATTTTTGTATTGCTCTGAGTTTAAACAAGCAAATTCGACTTTCCCCCTAATATGACCTCGTATAAGAAGATACTCTTCTGTAACTAACCATATCTCTTAAGGGCTCATGAGACCTTAAAATCATTGACAGTGTTTCTTAACTCTACTCTTGGGCAGCTGCTTACACTCCTGTACACTATGCCTAACTTGTCATAGGCTTTATACTGAATCTGGTGTGCTGGGAAAGCTTCCCAGGGAAAAACGTTGCAGGGAAAACTTCCAAATTGTACACATCAGGACCGGAGTAAAGACCTCCTGGTTAAGTGGCAACTCCACAACATGAAGGCACTCTAACTTGGTGTAGGCAAATCAGGTGAATTATATACCTCTAGTTTTTCTGTAGTGCACACACATTCGTACAAACACTTGCAAACATTACACAATAAGACCTGTCTTCTGTTGATTTTCAATTCAGAAATTTCCTGTTTTGCTTCTGTTCTTTTCTTCAGAATAAATATCGAGTAAAATAATCATAATGATTATCTTGGCCATTATTACAGAGTAACTCTTCTTGCTATGTTTGTTGATATTATGTTATTGTGTCATCTATCATTATCACACTTTAGTAATGGAACATATAATTTCTGTTATTAAGTAGATTTCAATGTCAGCAGCCTCTGAGGCAAGCATGTCACATTTACAATACACCTGCTGCATTTTTAAATGGTCCTTTTTTTCCGAGCCTACCGTTGTGTGTTCTGTTTCTTTTTGCTTTCCCCGTCTGTCTGTTGGTCTCAATGGCCCGGGCCTCCACTTGTGGTCTACTCGTGTCAGTGATATTTGCTTGCAAACAACTCTTTGCCAAGGACCCTGCTCTGATTACAGAGCTCATCTTCTTGTCACCTGTCTGCTCAAGGCGTGATCTAGTTCCTTTCTTTCTCATCATAACATTTGACTGCTCATGGTGGTGCTCTACCATTTTTAAAAAAAAATTATTTATTTATTTTTTGGTCTGATGTTATGCTTGAGCTCATGACTTGACTGAACTAGCATGAGCACATGGGTTTGATGGAGACTACAAAGCGCACTTGCCGGATAGGTGTGTTTTCTACATGCTGTAAATGGAAATGTTGGTGCTTCTGCACTGGACAGCAAGGTAAAGATACTTAACTGAATGCAGAAATCACATGTGAACGTATCTGACATTACCATTAATCGTAACACTAATAACAATACAGCAATAAGGAAGTTTTGAGTAAATTAACTTCCTGGAGTTTCTGATGTACTCTGAGTTGATTTTGTTAAAAATCTGTGGAATTTGCATTTGTTAGCTGTTCATGGGAACACTATATGCAGATGATGCAAGTAAAGGAGCACACCTTAAGGTTAACAAATAAAACGGGCCAATCAGAGATAAGGCAGAAACTTTGGACATGGCTATAGCAATAGCATTAAGAATGGCCAGAGTTTATTTAGGGTTTATGTTCCAGAGCATGTTTATTGATGATGGGACTGTTAATAGAAGCACCAGGATGAACGCTGAATTGTAGAACACTATACCTTTTGCTGAGATTCAGTCAAAACCTGATAGGATGGTACTTCACAATAAAGGTGAACGATGGCCCAAAGCAACCCAAGGCAAAGAAATGGGTTGTTGTGAAAGGGCAGAGTCAGTCACCCAACCGCAAGCCAGTGGAGCATGCTTTTTCACATCCTGACAAAAGGATCATCAGCTGATGTTGAAGACAAAACTGAAAGGAGAAACATCAATACCCAAGAAGAAACACAGTCAAAGCCTGCAAAACCTCTCAATGCAGGAAACTTTGGCATTTGGCAAATGATTTGTATCCAAGTACTAAAAAAGTTTCTTTGGAAAATTTCTTCTTTGTTAAAAAGATGTATTTCCTAAGTGGTTTGCTGAATTAAAGTAAAATGTCTGTAATTCTATCGTATATTGATTGCTTTATTTCAAATACATTGTGGTGGTGTACAGAGGCAAAATTATGAAAAATGTGGCTTTGTGCATATACTTATGGACCTGACCATATATTTTAGAGTTCTTGTAGCTGTTGTTAGTGAATAGGTTTAATCCAAACCTGTCTGCCAGTTCTAATTTAAGTAATGTTCCTCAAGTAAACCTCTGGTGCAACATAAAGGTCCATGAAATTTATGTTGCAGTAAATGCGTAACTGGATGCCAAACATTTGAGAACTTCTGTTTTGATGCATCCTTTCTCTCTCTCTGCCTCCTTCACACTCCACCTTTGCCCTGTATCTTCTCCTTTTGCAGAACATCATGAGTGTCTGCAGGAAATAGCCAGCGCTAAGCCTCACACGCAGCACTTTCAGATCCTTCCATTATTTCTGCCTGTCCTGCTGACTATGGCCTATTCCACTTCTGCCTCCTCAGAATCAGAGGAAATGATTTCTGCTGGAAGAGACGTATACAGAGACACAAGCCAGAGAGAGAGAGCGAGCGAGAGCGCTGCCAGACTTCTTTTTGCTGAACACTTGCAATTCTGTGTTTGTAGGTTAGAGGCGTCCGGTGCTAATGGCAGGCTGTTAGCCAAGTGCTTAAGGGGACGAATGTGTGTGTGAGGTTTAAAACTCTAAAAGCACTAAGCGCTGTGCATGATGAGGAGTGTGAGCGATGGATTTCGGATGTTTTTAGAGAGGGGTTTAGGTCTTTAATAGCTGCTAATCAAAATTGATTGTAAAGATGTCAAGGTAATAAAGGGGGTATATTAATCTCTATACAGGAATCTAAGATCTGTATAAAGACAGAACTGCGTGTTAAGAGTGGTTCTTGTGGAGACATTTGACTCATAGTCAGCTACACGGAGAAAAGAAAGGAACCAAAAATAGGAACCGAGTTACCAAGGTTACGTTTGGGGTTAGATGTAGGCATGGTGTTCCTTACTTACTCTAATACTGAGTTCAGTACAGAGCCATAAGTGCTGGTAATACAAATGCTCTTGTGTCATGTACAGAGTACATCTATTGAACCTCTATTGTGCTAGTTGTGCTAGTAACAAAAGTATTTATCTGCTGTTTCGTATTACAGTAAACCAAATATAAGCCTATTGAGGCCATTGATTTCTCCTGGAATTCCATTTTTATTTTTTATAATTTAAAAAAAAAAAGTTTTGTCAATAAAACAAAAACATCGATTTTTTTTTTCTTGAAATGGCTAATGCTCAAGTGTCAGTTGTTTCAGGGATTAAAAACGTGTGTTAAATAAATAAATAAATAAATAAAAAAACTCAACATGAAAAAAACTCAACATGATTTTATTTATTTATTCATTCATTCATTCATAGTATTTTCTGTTTTTAGTTTTTCTGAGTTAGGCTACACAATTTACTAGTCAAATTCATCAGTTTTTTTACGAGTCAGATTAGCAGTTGCATTTATATAAAGTTCCTGACTTGCAAACATTCGAGTTACAAATTTCCACAGAGACGAACAGACCGCGGATCTACCATCATTCGTAGATGTGAACAATTCGCAGAAGTAGCTCATGTGTGTTGTCAAAACTATAGACGTGTGACCGTTTCAAACCCTTAAAACATCAAGTGGTTTTCAGATATGTCTGGCACACAAATTTTACCTTTGTCTGATTGTGCAAATTACTAGGGGGGGAAAAAAAACTCTATAAATGCTCATATGATTATTATTTTTGGTCATATAAACAACCGAAAAAGTGCTGTTTCTTGGCTTGTGTGACTCATTTTTTATTTACACAGTAAAGCCTTCATAACGACTCTAGTGAGAGGTGCTGGGGATCAGGGGTAACTTGGTGATTAAGGAACTGAGCACCTGAACACCAGCACCACGAAGTTGCCACTTGAGCAAGGCCCTTAACCCTCATTTGCTCAGATGTAAGAATAAATAAATAAATAAAATTAAAAAAATGTAATTAAATGCAAATCACTCTGGATAAGGGCATCTGCCAAATGTAAATTGGTGATTTTTGAGGCTGGTAACTCTAAATGAACATCTCTGCAGTAGAGGTAAGTTTTGGTCTTACTTTTCTGTGATGGTTTTCATGAGAGCCAGTTTCTTCATGAATGCACTTGACGATACGGTTCTTGCAAGAACTATTCCAGAGCAGCTCTGACCTTCGTGTCTTAAAATAACTGACTGTTGTTGCTTAATTATCTGATGTCATATTGTGTTATTCCACAGGTTTGAAAAAAGTCCAATATTCTAGAATTTTGCAAATAATCCCAAACTTGTGTCCAAATTTATTATTTAAAAAAAAGACGACAAAAAAAAAAAGAAGACAAAAAACCCTCTGTGTTTGCTCATAAAATCTAACAATACTGAAAGGGTGTTGAATTGTTTGCCATATTGTAGTAATAAAATTGTTTGTAATGAAAGTATTCAATACTTCAGGCAACTTTTCTATACTTCCTACTAATCTGCTTGTGTGCGCGTGTGTGTGTGTGTGTGTGTGTGTGTGGAACATATACTTGCAGACATTCTTTGTCTGTCTCTCCTTTCCCTAAAAATAAGCATGCCTGCTGAAACTTTCTAGCGTTGCTTTGCATGCATGGTCATGTCCTCTTTGACAACATCAGGTGATGGTGCTTTGACCTTTATTTGTTGACTGCAGTAGGTATGGGTTGGTATATGCGTCATACCGTAGTCTCACACTTTGACTCTCTCTTGCTGTGTACGAGTGAGTTCCTGTGTTGTTGGTAAGGTGCTCTACCTCAGAAGCTGTGTGCGCAACTGGAGACTGTTCAGTGTGTGGGAGAGATGTTTTTTGTCTCGGTTTCTTCCACTTTCATGGTCACTCGTTCATGTTTTAGTTTCTTGATTACATGTCGGTTAAAATGTCAGACCATCTTGCACTCTGAACTACATACTGCATATGTCAAATGTAAAAATAACTTTTTGAGATGTATATAATTTATTTATTTATTTATTTTTTAGATCAGTCACTCTTTTGCTAGAAAGACATGCTTGGTTTATTAATGAGTCTTTAGTAGTTGAATAAAGTGTGTGCACACATGTTTGTGTGTGTGTTCTGCAGGACAATAGTGCCATGGAAAGTGTTTCGTCAGTGCCTTCACGAGATGCATCCCATCAGCTCAGGCCTAGAGGCCATGGCCCTCAAGTCCACGATCGACCTCACCTGCAATGACTACATCTCCGTCTTTGAGTTTGACATTTTTACACGTCTGTTCCAGGTACTCTTCTCAACCAATATACTTTGACAAATGCTCTTGCTCTTTTTTTTTTTTTTTTTTTTTCATTGCAGGGAATAAAACATAGAGTTCATATTGTATCATATTTTATATCAAAGAGCTGATCATATCTGGATAATATTTAAATGTCAGTCGAAATGTCAGAGGCTCACGGCAGAGTTGCAGTAAGAGTGAAAGTGAAACAAAGGGATCTCCTCCCCTTTTTTGTCATTCTCTTTCCCTTTGTCGATCCCCCACGGGGGCGGATTGACTATTAGTAAAAAGGGCTAGCTCCCTCGTGAAACGCTGCAGATACTTTCAAATCCATCACAACACGTACCCCAGGGATGTCTCAGTATGAGTCAGTGACCACAGTGCTGCTGCAGACATGGGTGATGGAAAGTGAGGCTCCAAAAGTGGGGAGCACCTCTGATGTTATCACTCGCCCCCTCTCTCGCTCACTTTCCCTCTCTCCGAAGTGGGTGGCTTACCGAGGAATCCCTCTGTCACACATGCGATTGTCATCTTGACAGTAAAAACAGGTCACGTTGATTACCTGTGTGCCTGTAATGCATGATGGAACGACGATGATGAAGTGTTGCAATATTAACCTGAAGGTGATTAACTTCCAATATTAAATTCCAGTAAGTGTTTCCCCCCACTACCCCACCACCCCTCTTCCAAAGTGCTTAATATGAATGAAAGAAGCACATCAAATTACCAAGAATGCATTGTGTTGAATCAAATGTTGACATGGAGACCTCCTTCGAAAAATGCTAAATAAAGGTCTTATTTAAATATAAAATATATATAAAAAATATCCCTGTGCAAGTTGTTACCAGAGGGGTTTATAACATTTAAACTATAGCATCAATTCTATAAACCCCATGATGCACATGGCAGCTATGCCAGAGCTGGGAAAAAATAATTCATCACCTTCTGAGCAGATTTAAGCCAACAGCGTTGTGGTCTACAAATCTTTTCTCCTCCAGTGGCATCCAATTCTTCTCACATAGCATCAGTTTCTGTGTGTGAGAGTGTCTCGCTCTCAATCAGGGCTTTTGGCACTTTTTGTGTGGTAATGACGAGGCACACGTGGTCAGAGTTCAGCTCTTTTTACCGCGGATTCCTGTAAATTGACGCTGCACAGAAACATGTCTCCGAGACATGGTATTGATTTCCGTCCTGTTAGAAATCTCACGTCACACTTCTCAGAGGACACCGTTCTCACCCACATCGCGCTCCTACCAGTTTCTGTGTCTGGCTGTCCTCGCATGACCTCAGACGTGCCTGATCACTCGGCCGCAGCTCGAGCGAAAAGATATGCCCTATGATGCCAATATTGCATACATTACTTTTTCCATTTTTGTTCTTAAATGTACTCAAACATGGTGTCATACCGGGAGGTTATTTTAAACATCATTCCAGGCTAGGAAAAGAAAAGCACAAACAATTTGCTTATTTCTGCTTTCCGGGAAATAAATTTCTCATTAGCTGGAAAAATCCACTTCTGCAAAGGGACGGAGGAGCAATGATTCTGTCCTCTTTTGTCTTATGTTATTTTATTGGTCATAACACTAATCTTCAGTTCAGTTTTTTTCGCCATGTTGCACAGCCCTAGAGTCAGTCGCACTGAAGCGAGTCTGTGGCTTCATACTCATAGCAGAGTGACTAGGATTTTCCTCTTCTCCTTGGCTTTCAGCTCAGTTCCACTTTGGTTTAAGGTCACATGTAAATTATAGCCTCAAGGACAAAGTCTCGTTAAGTGAATGGTGGCTTTTTTTTATAATTTTTTTTTTTAAAAGAAATGATTTGTGGTTGCTTATTGATCAACATGAGAGCCGAATAGCACGGATATGATGAGTCAGCACTGTTGGAGGTCTGTGGCAGAAACCAGTAGTCATTACTTGAGTTTTGTTTGAGGAGGCTGCGCTGATGACCGATCATTACCGCTGGCTTCCCCCCCCCATTAATAAACGGTTCAGATGTTTTCGAAAAAATATGACTGTAAATTTGCCTGGCTTGCATGACCTTGAGCACCTCCTCCATCACTCAGCATCATATTCCAGTGTAATACAGCAGACTCTGCTCAGTCAGACGTCCCCATGTCTCTCCGCTTACGTTTTCTCTTCCTCTCTCTCTCTGTCTAGCCCTGGGGATCGATTTTGAGGAACTGGAACTTTTTGGCCGTGACTCACCCGGGCTACATGGCCTTCTTGACGTATGACGAGGTGAAGGCGCGACTGCAGAAGTACATCAACAAGCCGGGCAGGTTCGGACAGCTCTCTGTATTCCATCTATGTGTTCTATGTGATGATGCATCTCGATACTTCACCGGCGTTCAGGCTCAGCAAGGTGGCTTTAGCATTACCATGAGTCAGACATGGGAGAGCAATGGGGACCTGAAAAAACACTGCATGTTCTCGACTAGACCTGAGAAACACTGCCATTACTCACTCTGTAGAGTTTGGGGAGGATCTATAGGGAAATAACTCTGTCTGTGTGTGTGTATGTGTGTGTGTGTGTGACATGGAAGCTGTAATCGATGTGCCATCTGCTGCGGTGCATGCTGGTCAAGCAGCTGCTTTTTCGTTCTCTCTGGCAGACGGCTGCTGAGTGAGAGGGCTGGGCTGATCTGTTAGCTAATTACAGTGGGGGAAGAAATGAACTGAAACGGATCCTCCTCTACTCTCTCCTCTCCTCTACATTCTCTTCTCCACACTTTTTACACTCCCCTCTACACTCTCATCTCTCCTATGCACTTTCCTCTACACTCTCGTCTCTCCTCTCCCCTATCCACTCTCCTCTTTATTCTCCTCTTCTTGACTCTCTACTCTGTTATACACTCCTCTCCCTGACACTCTCCACTCGACACCCTCCATTCTCGACAAACAGTAGCAGCATCTCTAGTGTTAATGGAATTTCCCAGATTTATGCCCCATATCGCCCATCTCTTCAGTGTATTTATTTACCACGGATGATTTCAACATGTTGCCTGAACTAATCGTTATATTTATTTAAACACTTAAATATATCACTTACAAGGCTTAGTCGAAGTCCAAGGCTGCGTTTACACTAAAGGCAAAATTGGCTCATATCTGATTTACTGACCAAATTAGATTTTATTTTTAAATATGCTGTTTACGTTTTCATTGAGACCTATAGCTGACCTGAGTCTGAGCAGATCTGCTAAAGCAACCAGCATACACAAAAGAACAATGTGTTACATCATGTGTTCAAGGTTACAACATTTTGTACTGCAGGTAACTGTTCCAAAAAAAAAAAACCATATATATATTTTGCGGCTTTTTTTTTTTTTTTTGTTCCTTAACATTAGCGAACATCACAGTTGTGCTGCTGAGAGACTAGCGGCAGTATTAGAGGTGGAATGTTTTCTTGCATGTTACCCGATGCATGAATCAGTCGACACACTTTAAATTAAAATCGACCGCTCTATTTGATTTGATTGGTTCTCTTCTCTCATGATATACAGTTTACTCATGATTGAATCTTCAATCTCTTAAATAAATAATAATAAAAAAAAAAAAGTATAGTCAACTCTATGCAGAGATTCTTTCCTCTCTTGAAGAAAAAAGTGGGTGGAGCATCTGCACACTATCATGTAACTAATATCCTCCCTAGTTGTCATTCTGCATTCTGCTCTTCACGCTGGGGTCCAAGTGCAAAAAAGAGACTGACCTGTATCTGATGTAGTACACGCATGGAAGTCGAATCAGAATGGAATGGGTCAGATTCCATATGAAAAAATAAAAATAAAAAATTCATCTGAGTAACATACAGTTATGAGTGAAAATAATTGATTTGGTCTGTTTTTGCCTGCAGTGTGAATAAAGCCTTAAGGGTCTAACACGGAACCTTCCCACTAAACATTTTTAAAATAAATGCTTTTTATACCAGCTGTCACTAGAGCTGCGTTCAAGTCAAACTGGGACTTAAAAAATATATTTTCTAGTCAATGAAGGCATAAAAGCTTATTTGACATTTACAGGAGACTTAATGCACAGTGCGGTGATGAGACTCTTTGCTGCAGTTTAACGCTTGAATGGTGCAAAGTTTTTAAGAAAGCCGTGCGATCGCGGCCGAGGTCCCTTGGAGCCCAATGCAGTGGTTTCTATGCACATTCAGCAAGTGGAACACTCGAGCTTTAGCTTTGAAAATCAACAGATAACTTGTTGCCATCTTGTGGAAGAGACACATCTGTCCGTGGGAACTGTACTCACTTGCACATTGCAGGACCTCAGCTGGGAGTTATTGCATCCTCCGTACAGTCCTGACCTTGCTCCAAGCCAAGTCCACATGTTTAGTTCCTGGGAGGCCAGTGTTTTACACATGTAGCAGGCAGTCAGAGCACACTGAAAAAAACCTTCTACCTCGATTGTATCCAAGCACAGGTGAAATGTTGGGATAAGTGCATTAGTGTACCAGAGGATCATATCGAGAAATAAAGGGAGTTTTATGTGCAATCAAAAGTACCAGTTTGACTTGAACGCCCTGCATACATGAGGGTATGTCCCCCATCCCTTAAAATAAGTAGTTCTCAGAACGTCTTTAAATTAAAAATACTTGTCAGGAATGTTTGCATGTGACTGAAAATGCACTCTATAGATGAATGATCTTTAGTGACTTTAGTCACTTACCTCATTACTGAGATTTATAAACTCCTAGTTAATTTATTGTTAAACGCAGAGCACTAAGTATAAAGTCTGGGGGTTAGGTTGGAAGGAGCTGCTGCTGTACGATTGGATGCGAGATGGCTGAGGTGCATGTGTGCACTTACATGAGAAAAACAAACAGAAGAAAATGGAAGCCAGCAGGTGGACACGCTGAACTGTTTCTGATCCCCTAACGCAGATACTGAGAGCTACTGAAGGGAAACAACAGCTGTGTGTGTGTGTGTGTGTGTGTGTGTGTGTCTCTCCGTGTGGTTGTCGCTGTTTTTCCTCTATGTTTGCATGTTTGTTGCAGTGCCTGTGTGTCTCTCTGCGTTTGTGTGTACCTGTTTTTTTTTTTTTTTTTTTTTTTTTTTTTTTTGGTGTTTCTTTGTATGTCTATCGGTACATGTCTGTCTCTTTGGGTTTGTTTTTGTGGTTGTGTCTGTGTGTTCTGGTGTTTGTCTGAAGAGTGCGGGAGACGAGAATCTTGAGGGAGATTGAAGTGGAGTGTGCGGCTCCATTAGAAAGGACGAGACTCAGGAGGAAGTCCAGGTCTTTTGTGGAATTTCCCGTGGAGTCTGCCGGGTGACGGATAACACCAGTATTTCCAGCATGAGATCTAGAGAATGAGATGTTAAGATGAGACAGTCTAAGAGGTGTGAAGCATCTAGTCTGCGACAAGAGCAACCTATGTCACGGCTAGTAACAGATTTTACAAAGAATAAAAGAAAATATATACACTGGACAGGAAAACTAGTTTTCCTATTTTTTTGGGGGGCTGCTAGAGCTGTCTGTGTTGTACAGTTGATGGTGAAATAATGTATTGTAGAAATCATGTTAAGAGACAATGTTTTCACAATGTTTAAAATAATTTCTCATGTTTGGTGACGTGTCTTGATGATTATCAGATATGTCATGCAGATTTGGAAATGTGGCCCCACACCTAAACCTGAAACACGAGTGTGTTA
The DNA here is from genome assembly GCA_003987875.1 of Clarias batrachus. Lineage (NCBI taxonomy): Eukaryota > Metazoa > Chordata > Actinopteri > Siluriformes > Clariidae > Clarias > Clarias batrachus. Next base: position 216,570 of record QMIH01000070.1, read on the forward strand.
GTGTCATGTTGTCTTGACGTCGAGCCGACAGGCCAACATCCTGTATAACGTCTGTTTACATCTTGCTCAGATTAATTAATTTATTAATTTATTCATGTTTTTGTCCGATGTTTGGATTTAGTCTAATTCACCTTACTGTGATTGAAGTCTTCTTTCTGTCTTCGGTCACTTTTATTCTTTCATTTAAGTGAAAGGTCATCAAGTCCCAGTTTGACTTGAATGCCCTTTGAACAATGTGTGGCAGTCTGGGAAAACCCCTTCTACATTTTCTATTTGTTGTTGAAATTTACAACCTGAAATATGTTAAAGAAATATGTAACAAAAGAGAAAATGGTGTTTCCTTTTATCTTTGCCACATGTGCTTCACAGACGTGTTGACAGTGGATTTGATCAGGCTTATGTCTGTTTCACTGTGTCATGTAGCTGTAAAAAAACAAACAAATCACATACAGTTTGCAAGAAAATCAAACTTGCACAGTTAGGAAGACACATGTATGCAGATCGACTGTTCTTATTAACATACTTATTAAACTCGATCTCGACCTAACCTAATGTTAGCAAGAGGACAGCTTAAGCACAATTATTAAATTCAATTCAATTTCATAGCGCTTTTAACAGTGGTCATTGTCACAAAGCAGCTTTTCAGAATTGAAAGAAAATTAGTATTAAATGTGTAAGAAAATGTGTATGAATTAAAATGGTCAGATTGTCCATGATAATAAAGTATATTAAAGAAAAAGGAACTCATTATATGTAGTTTCAGTCTAGTTTCTTAGTGTCATCACAGTCAGAAAGCTGATTCTTTTTTTTTTTCTTCTTCTTCTTTTTTTTTTTCTTTTTCTTGGGGATAATCATCTTTGCTTAACATAACAATGATGATGCAACTCTTGATTTTATCGATTCTTGCTGCAGATTGATTTGAACAGACAACAGTATGAACTCTCCCACCCATTTCGACTGGCTGCTTACTTCCCCAAATGAAAACAGCTAACCGTCTCCTGCTGAACATTTCAATCTTCCAGAAATGAAGTCCTCCTTGTTCTCAGAAGCACATCTGACAAGGCTTTAGGGAACAGGCTTAATAACCTGCGTTGTTGCTCTTAGCTCTTAGATCTCCTCCTCCTACCTCCTGAAGCTTTAACTCTCCTGCTGTCCACAGTGCTGCATTTCTCAGCTCAGTTAATTAAGCTCAAATAATGGTAGCCTAAAAAGTATGGAGACAAATAATACCTCTTTATTTATTTATTTCTTCCATTCTGTCTGTCTTTTTTAAAACCAAGATGCTTGTAGTGCTCGGAAGAACAATACACAGCTCAAAAACTGAATTATAGATTATAGAGCAACGTTGTTGCTTGAACACAAATACGAAGCCGTGCTCGTGTACACATGTGGGATTCTGTTTCTATTCAGATTTCTTGTTTACTGAGTCATACTGCTGTCATAGCGGAAGAATATGCAGCCTTGTTTAATGTAACACTTCAACATGCTTCTGTTTGCCTGGTCTGCATTCGCTGTTTTAGCAAAACAAATCTTGATCGTCCAAACCTTAATTAGTTCAAGTTAAATAACGTGTAGATAAATATATAACATGAAGAGGAGATATAAATGGCACAATTTTTAAGATGTTATTAGCTCTGTGCTTTCTCGACAACCCAGGCAGGCTCAGCACGAACGATGTAAATTAAATGCGAAAGGTTGGATCTCCTTGTTGTCAGACTGAAAGCTACCTCTAATGAAGCCGGTGTGTAACACTTTCTGTAGAATAGTGATTTAGAATCATATTAATAGGAAATGCCATGGTGATGTCTAATTATTTACACAGCATTATATGAGCTGCAGTGTAAACAAGATTAGACAGGTTTACACACCGAACAAAACGAAAATAGGATTTAACTAGCACAGAGGGTGTGATAGAAACAGAATATAACTAAATCACATGTCAATGAATGGGTTGAATTCTGGTGGCATGGAGACAAACTGCAGAAATAAACTCGTACTGTATTCGATGAGACAATAAAAAGAGAGGGAGTTCTTTATAGACTGTACAGCTACTGTGCTTTAGGCAATGAAATGGTGTTTACAAACTGAATAGGGGGAAATAAATCCAATGCAAGACCATTTGGGTTAGAGGAGGGCATGTTATGATTCAATTCTGTTTTTAGGGTAACAAGCTTATAATTATGAAAATAGCACATAGGCAATGCGAAGTCACTGATGCAGTTATTACATCTAGCATTTAAATGATGTTCAGTGAAACAAATCATGCTGTAGCAGCACTCCAGTTCTATCCTCTGGCTGAGTTTGCTCCTTGGATGTCTATCGGTAGTTCATGAATCAGGTTTTAGTTAAGTTGCAGTGGACCGAGAGCACTTCATATGTTCCGTCAGAGCGGTTGTTATACTGAACATATCTGAACTAGGACCACATGAAAAAGTGACTCAGATCCGATCCGATTGTCATCGGGTCAGTAATGTGAACTTAATCCAAGTTTTCGCTTCCATTTAAACAAGTTTCATCAAGGAGAAAGGTTCAAGTGGGTATGATGAAAGCAAACTAATGTGACCCTACTTGGAATTATTAAAGAGGAACTATTGCTTCCCATACGACAGCTGCAGCTGGGTGAAGGCTCGCACATGCTCTCACTGAGACACTTAAAGCCGGGCAACTGCATCTTTTCAACCTGCTGCTCGTTGTGCCCCACAGAGCAATGTAACACTTTTGGAGAAAACTGCTTGCTTCCGTCTTCTACTTGCTCCCAGAAAACCACAATTGAATAGTGTGCGTCTGTAAATATCAGGGATGTAAGAGAGTATGTCAGTCCTCCTACAGTGGATGGCTCGGGCTGTTTGGGATCTGAACATGCGGTTTTCAGTCAGGAGCCCCAACACCTTCTCATTCTTAAGATGGCTAACCTTGTTCACCATGTTAGCATTTTCGAGCTAATGTACATGAGCTATTTGCTTAAAGAATGCACCCAGTATTTCTGTTCTTTTATGTTTGTAACATAGATCAGTTTTTGTTCAAGTGTTTGTTTGGTTGGGTGAATTAGATTACCGGCTGTATTTCAGTTTTCCCAGTTTTGTCTTTTGCCAGCTGTTGATGGTGACAGATGTTTATTCTACTGACATCGCACACAGACTGCATGGATAAACAAAGGATTCTGTAATTTCATTAAATGAAAGGAAACCAAATTGAGGTCATTGTCATGTAGGCTGTTTATTCAGGCTACACTTCATCTCCTGCTTTGACCAAGAGACAGCCTAAACTTTGTCTGCATGTAATCTCCTGCCACTGTAGTTTTCTGCCAGGCCCTAGTGTTGTTGGATGCGTAATATATGGATTTAGAAACTATTAAACATGTCAAATCATGTTTATAAGTATATTACTTTTATGTAGCTACTTGAACACATCATGTTTTTTTTCCCTTCATGTGAACAATCTGGAACATTGTTGGTCTGTTTTTGGACATCACTGGAGGTCTTGGAGATCTCTACATCTTCAGTGGAGGAGAGACGCATAACACTAAGAACCTATCACAAAACAGAATCGCAAAGCAAAAACCTATAATAATATTAATATGAAACTATAATAATAATAAGCAAACACAAAATAGAAGCTTAATCTACCGCATGTGGCTTTTTAATTGAATAACTCAAATTGTATTATCTGGAGTGGGGAGGTGGTGGGGAGGTGGTGCCGATCCAGGCCACACAAGCACACATATGCTTACTCAATACAGCAAATTTGAATACTCTATTTAGGCGGATCTACATGTCTTTGGACTGCGGGCAGAAACCGAAGTACATAGAGGAAAACCACAAAGCATGGGGAGAACATGCAAACTCCATGCACACAGACCCGAGGAAGGAATTGAACCCTTGACCCCGGAGGTGCGAGGCCACAGTGATAACCACTACACCACCATGCCACCCGATTCTGTTCAGATTAAATTAATTTCTATATTGTCACAAAGCAGCTTTACAGAAAAAAAAAATCTCAAGTATGAATTGCTAGTGAGCAAGGAACACTGAGTGGAACCAGACTCAAAAGGGAACTCTTTCTCATTTGAGTGATACCTGGTAGTGAGACCATATGACTGCGTGCTATGATGAGGACTTGGGTAAAAAAAACGGTTTGTGGCAATTTTGGTTCATAAACTATTTGAGCAATTGCTGTTGAAAGCCATCATAGTGAAACCATTATTATTAAGTGTAAGCGTCCTCAGTTATCACATGAATTTTTAAGCAGACAACATGTTCTACATTCAAGGATTTGTGTCCTTGGCAGGACTGGAGACATCTGTTGTTGTAGCTCGTGTTCTTCAAAGTGCTTTTTGAGAGTCTTTTCTACTCAACATGATTGTAGGGTCAATATTTGCATTACTGCACGCTTCATGTCAGCCTCGTCCAGCCTGACCATTCTCCTTTGACCTTCTTTGATATATATATTTTTTTGTGAACCATTCTGTATAAACTACTGAAATCGCAACCAAAGTCATATCATATTTTTAAACATTATCTGGCATATGAAAATTCACTGAAGCGGTTCATTTGTATCTGCATAATGTAATGCAGTGCACTGCTGCCCTGTGATGAATAATTACCTGAATGAACATGTTACATAGCATTAGTTAATGCTGTGTGTAGGTAAAAATATTCAACGTTCCTTGCAGATTAGGTATTTGAGAGTTGTATCTGAAAACTTTCATTTTATGACTGTACATGCCACTGTTTATATAAGGCACTTAAAACCCACAAGTGCTATTATTTCACCCCGATTCATTGTTGGTTTATAGATTTAGTCATGTGACGGGTCTTGATTTGTCAAACACTTCCTTTTCCTGTTGTTCATTTAGACATTGTTCTTTGCAATTAAGCAGTTTTTTTAGTCATCGATTATACAGCTAAATGGCTTAGCCGTGCCCTGATGCGTCTTCACATGCCTATGCATTCATCATAATGAAATTCGTAGTGTTTGTTGCTAGGTGACTGAGAGGATTCTTTAAATAGCTCAGAGCGAAAACGCGCAATACGTTTTCTCCCACTTTACAGTTTTGCACCGTATAATACCACAAATTGACAGGTGTCCTCGAAGAGCTTCTGTGTAGTTTGTCTTGTCTTTGCTTTAGATATATGGAGGTACACACCTTCTCATGCTTGATTTTTTTGTACAGGAGCAGTATTCTTTAGAAATCTACACTGTAAAAACATGGAATTGCACTTCTATTCAGTTTTACCTGCAGTTAGGGCTTTTAATCAATGTAACTTTGTGATGTTATGGCTTTTAAATTGATTTCCTTACTTGATAGCAGAGGCTATTTAGTTAAGTGTTTAGGTTGTATCTTTACATGCCATGCACTTAGAGGTGAATTGATATTGAGCAAATCTGAAAAATGAAGCTTTGCAACAAACACTTTACATTATCGTTTGCTCTGCTGACATCATTTCATGAAATAATTAATTCTCAAATCAGACCGGTCAGAAGGTGTTGATTAACTCGGAGTATAGTGCCAGCTGTAGCAACTAATTCCTTGGCTCAGATATCAAGTCTAATCAGAAACAGGCTAAGAAAATGTTCAGAGTGGAATTATGGGGGAAACACATTCACACTGTCATGAAAGCATCAATCATATTGGCGCTAGTCAATCATGGGCTTCTGAGAACTCACAAGTGGAAGCCTTTTGTCTGAGTGTCTTATGCCGCTCCCTAAGAGTTTGTGACCTACAGGTCGAAAAGGTAGGATTGGTTGATTAACCTGCCTTGAAGGAAACCCAGGTAGCTGATAGGGGTGTGCCCGAAGAGATGGTTAAGAATTGGGCACTACTAAATTAGGAAGACGATTGGGTGACCAAAAATCAGATAATTGCCAGCTTCTCTACAGTTGAAGTGTGTGAGCTAGAAGGAAAGCACTAAAGTGCACAAGGCGTAAGGTCCTCCTGCACCATGGCTGGGAACCTGTGATTTAAGTAGTAACAGGAACTTTGGGACTTGCTGTTATATGGCAATAATTTACTTTGTGGTAGTACAGTACCTGTAACTCAATTTGCATCAGGTTGCATTATATTTTCCCATCATTGGTTATTTATTTACAACAGCTCAAATTGGCATGTGTTAATTCTTACTTATTTAACACAAGTTGACTGGAAGACAAAAAATAAATAAATAAAAAAATAAAAATAAATAAATAATAATAATAATAAAATGTAAGTCGCTCTGGATAAGAGCGTCTGCCAAATGCCTAGATGTAGAAGACACACCTTAATTAAGAATGCAAAGTAGGAATAAGTTCTGTATAAGAAGCATAAATTGGTTCTTAATCTCTCTCTCCATCTCTCTCTCCCTGTCTCTCTCCCCCTCTCACTCTCTCTCTATTTGCTGCAGTTATATCTTTCGCCTGAGCTGCACGCGCCTGGGCCAGTGGGCCATCGGCTATGTCACTGGTGATGGGAACATCTTACAGACCATCCCCCACAACAAACCGCTTTTCCAAGCACTCATCGATGGCTGCCGGGAAGGATTGTAAGTGCTGCATTTCACACTCACAACACTCTAGAGAGAATATTATAAAGCCCAGTACTAAAAAAAAAAAAAAACTAGTGTGTTTTGAACTTTCGGTGTGAATATATCCTGCATATAATGACAAGTGAGGAAGTGATACTTAATTGACGTTTGTGCATTTGAGGGTATGCAGTTCTTAAAGGGTATGCTGGGTTTAGATTTCAAGCAGACTCATAATAAACTGTGACATAATGTACATGTACCGAATTCAAGTGCCTACATGAGCGTGTTCTCTCTATCAATTTGCTAAATTGGCTTTATATAAAATTTTGTACTTCTTCCTTGGTTGTGTTTGTGTTTGCAGTTCTGAAGTGATGTAAACCACACTATCGGTCCTAATTAATTTCTTAACATAGCTCTGCATTTTTGAAACCACAGGTAGAAATGACATATTAATACTTTCATCTGCAGTAAGCAGTTTGTCCTGGTCTACAATTGGGATCAGTGAATGTGAGGACTGTGAGGACATGCTCTGAACTGGAGCATAACGTTAACCAGGGTTGCCAGAGCTTAGTTAGATTTCCAGCATTATTATTATTTATATTGGACATTATAAATTTTAATGCTTTTCAAACCCACGGTAAAGTTTGTCACCCAGAAAATGAGTACAGTGTGACTAAACAGGACAAAATTCCACAACTCTTTTGCCATTCAAAAAAGCCCTTCACAGCTCAGCTGAGATTTATATGAAGCTTTTTCCAATTGTGAGGATACGCAAAACATGCAATATTGCTTTTTTATTTTTTAGAATTTTTCTTCATTTTATTACATTTTTTTCGTAAACAATCGCTCAAAATGCACAGGAAATCAACTGATAATCAACTGTAATCGATAATCGTCCAGTCAATAGTGAGCACCACGATTAACATCTAGAGAACTGATCAAATCAATGTAACACTGATAACATATTATATGTAACATTTTTCAAATAGCAACATTATATAATTTGTATTTTTGAATATGAGTGTGAATATGATTAGTGATTTAAAATACATGACGCTGTAAAATAGTATTTTTACGAAGATTAACAATTGTTAAAAAGCTGGTTCAGTGGCTTCTGTAACAAAAGATCCCTGACCATGGTGTTTTCAGCCCATAAATAATTACACATTTAAAAGATACACAGTGTTGAACAGCCATATTCGTGCTTTCTCGGATGGTTGATGTTGGCAAAACAGACACGTCTTCCTCCTTCTCCTTGTCTGATTCTGTCATTTTCAAGCCTGCCCTGGCTGATTGGCTGTATAAATGTGGCTAATGCAGCGTGACTGCTCCTCTCTCATTCCACAGGCTGAATCTGGCTTTTGTGATCAGATAGAGAGATAAATAGGGAGGTTACTGTAATGTGAATTGGCAGGGAAAAGGGATCCTATCTGCACATATGAGGTTTTGAGTGCAGCAGACTTAATGTGCTACACGCTGCAGCCCATAGTGGATTTGCTTTGTTCATTTTTGCTGCATGCATTGACCTCATGCTTGCTGTTCCTCTGCAGTTATCTGTTTCCTGACGGTCGAAGTTATAACCCAGACCTGACTGGCCTGTGCGAGCCTACCCCACACGACCACATTAAAGTCACACAGGTGAGGAACAGATTTGGGTGGGTGTGGGATTTGGGTGGCTTGCAGTCATGCATTCATGCATATCATAATGCAAATGCATTCGTGGCTTTTGTCTGACGTGACCTTTTTCTTCACAGGAGCAGTACGAGCTGTATTGTGAGATGGGCTCCACCTTTCAGCTGTGCAAAATTTGTGCAGAGAATGATAAAGACGTGAAGATCGAGCCCTGCGGACACCTGATGTGCACGTCCTGTCTCACGGCGTGGCAGGTACATCCACATAGCCTTCATGTAAAGTGTATTTCAGCTAAGAGTGTGATTCTTGTGAGAGACTTGATTATGTTTTTTGACTTTGGGTCTTGATGTTCACAGTGAAGCTTATCAGCAGGTTAGCTTGTATTCTGAAGTTAAGCTTCACTGAACTGCAAAAGCAGAAATGAAAGGCAGTTGGGGATGTCTGCTGCGTCGTTGGATTATCCCACAGGCTTATCCTAACACAAACAATTCTACACTTTCTGCCATTTCAGCACTGCATAGCTCTCACTTCTAGGAATTCTTGCACAATCTAGACAATTATTTTTATATACCGCATCTGTAGAGGAAGCACGAGATTGTAGCAAACAAGTATTTCGACAGATTTCCCCTGTGGTGGAAAAAATACATAATTATTCAGAGCTTGCAAATTTGATTTAAAGTATAATGCAAAGGGGCCTCCGAGTGGCGCAGTGGTTAAAGCGCTCGCCCTATCATCCGGAGATCGCTAGTTCGAATCCCGGGTGGTGCTGTAACCTCTCGCAGCCGGAGGTCTAGAGAGAGCTGATTGGCCGAGCTCTCTCAGCGGGGAGGGATGAGAGGTACATAGTGCTCCCGCATTAATCACGGGCTCTACAGCCATTCAGGGGCGTCTGTGAGCTCGCGCAACGGAGGGAGCGGATATCGCTGTCCTCCGAGTGTGTTACGCCGCCCCCAACGGTGCGCGAGCGAGCAGTTCGAAAAGATGCGGTCGGCTGGCGTCACGTGGTTCGGAGGAAACACGTGATAGTCTTCGGCCCTCCCGGCTGAGTGGTAGTAGCAGCCTTAATGTGGGAGCCCCCTAGTGACGGGGAGGAATTGGACATGACTAAATTAGGGAGAAAATCGGGGAAAAATCCAAAAAAAAAAAAGTATAATGCAAAGAATGATTGTTAACTCTAACCATAACCCTAGTTTTAGAGAGCACTTTTAACAGCGGGGGGGGGGGAAGCTCAAATATGAAATACTCATTGTGTCACACTTTAATCAGCTCCTGAAGGTTTCCTGAGGCTTTAAGTGGTCCCTCAGTCTGGTTCAGTAGGCTAAAGGGATGGACGCAGCCTTGAGAGGATTGTGTAACAAAGCCTATTCAGGAATTTGGGGGAGATTCACAAGGAGTGGACTGCAGCTGGAGTCAGTTGTTCAAGAGCCACCACGCACAGATGTATCCAGGACATTTTAGGGTTTCATTAGCTGTAAGCCATAATCATCAAAAAAAATCATCAATAGAAAAATACCGGCCTGTGTGTAATGAATCTAATATTAGTAACATGAGTTTCATGTTGAAAAATTCAAATTATATTACTGAATTATGTTTGATTATGCTCCCAATCCAAGGTTTAACTTGGTGTGTGCATGCATGTGTGTATACAGTGTATATATACATATCACACACACACGCATTCCCTAGAGAAATAATGTTCTGTACGACTAAGAGGAATTAAAAAAAAGAAAATGAAAGAAATTGCAACAAAACAGGATTTTCAGCATAATAGCACGAGGTAACAAACCACATTTAAATATATTACTAAGCATAAATCTCCTTATTAAAAGACTAATTAGATATACTGTAGTTCATGCCATAAAACCAAGGTGGCCATAAATTTATTTGGAAAGTATAAATGACTGTTAATGCTCACATTGATCGCCTCTTACTTAACAGCACTTGCATACAAGTATGAATACAAGAATGTCAAAGTATCGCAACTGATATAGTAAGATAACTGAATTTTTTTCCCTGGAATATTACTAGACCTTAACAGCTTGGGAATGAGGACAGAAAGTCCCTTGCTGACATTCTTGACCCACTTGACCCACAAATTTGAGTGAAAGTATTTACCAGAATGTACATGTTGTTGATTTCCTCATGTGCACATGCCTATCTGAGTGCACATAATTACACAGGTGTATATTTATATTAATCTCCATGATGACTCAGGGATATGACTATATGTAGTGATTTCCTGCACCAAATATTTAACATATGTGTTGCTCTAAAATAAATAGTTTTCTGGAGGGAACATGTACTATATACATGCCAGATATACCACTAGAGCCTATATTTAGCTGACAATAGTGTGCAGCAGTACAGCATAGTCTGTGTGTGTTTGTGAGACAGGTACAGGAATAGGGTTGTGCACCCATATGTGGTGACGTTTAGTTTATTTTATTTTTAAAAAAATCTATTCTGTGTTGCATTAACACATCTGTTTTTCTAGAATGCTGTCTTGATTTGTTGCTTTACCATTAACTTTTTCTGACTTTATTTATTTATTTTTATTTAATATGTCATAAATGTGAAAGTGTTGATAATACTGGGTCGTGATTTCCAAAAACATTTTCCCAGAGGAAAAAAAAATCACAAACCCCATGCTCCTTAGGGCTGCTGAACCCCACTTCAACACCCCCTTGTCTTTAAACATTTTCGCTTTCGCGTTCTGAAAGGCTTTAATAGCACTTGATGATAGAGCTCTCATTCCTTCTTCCCACAATTCTAATTAGTATTAGCTTTCAGCCTGTGCTTTGATGTGTCGCACAAGTCCCCGTCCAGATGGCCTCCATAATCATCTTTTGTTCTTGTAAATATTGACACTCTTTGATTCGTTGAGTTTAAGTAGAGGAAATGAAAGATGAATGTTCTGTTTTTCCTGCCATGTGCAATCTGTCACCAGGCTTGGAAGCCCTTGAGATTATGAATTCCTTTTTTTTTTTTTTGTGAGTGTCCAATCCATCCTGTAAGGGGTTATTTCAAAGCGTAGTAAGGTACTGACTCAGTGGTTCAAAATGAGGAAAAGGAGTACTGAGGTGCTAGAGCTGGTAGATCAGGACTGAACAAGAGCATGTGTTCTGCAGCTGCCGGTGATTGCCGCTCGTGTCGCCTCCGATACAGCAAGCAAAGCACTTCCTCATGTAGCAGGACCCTGTTTACAGCTTTAGACAAATAAGCAAGCTTGAGCTGCTGGGACAGGCTTCGCTATAGAGGCGTTTGAGTTCACGTGTGATTATGTCCATGCATCAGTGCATGCCTGTTTCTGTTTCTGCTAAAAGAGTTGCAGACTGTTCAAGATACTTTGATTTGCATTGGAATCATGTGTGAATGAGTGAGTGTGTTGTTCTTTAGAGTTAATTTGGAACATTCCGACTTCCTGCAGGAGTCAGATGGTCAGGGCTGTCCCTTCTGTCGCTGCGAGATCAAGGGCACTGAGCCAATTATTGTGGACCCATTTGACCCCAGGAATGAAGGCGCCAAGTGCTTCTTTCTGGAGCAGTTTAACTCGCCCATGTTGGATCTAGATGACGACGATGACCGAGATGACTCTTTAGTGATGAACGGCCTGACCAACATCAGGAAGGTAAATGTAATTTTAAAATACTCAAGTGCACACAGTGTGGTTATTCTGACCTTGGTGGATTTGCTTTATGTCATACAAAGTTTTTTTTATATTTATGCCACAACAAATTTCTTTACTGTAATTAATTATTCATTTTTACATGTGCGTGAATGTCTAAGGCCAGTTAATTCCTTTCGTCAATTACATTACAGCAGCTATAAACAGTCTTTGACTTGCTGGGTTTTCAGGAAAAAGCCCAAGAAAATACATTTAATAAATAAACAATAATAAAAAATAAACTACAAGAGCAGATTACTAGAAAGCACAACATCCTGTATACAGTAGCACTGAAGGATTACAGTTAAAATATTGTAATAGAAATTGCCATGAAGTCAAAACCATGCTTTTATTTAAAAAAAAAAAAGTCAAGACACCTTCTGAGTAGTCATCAGCACTGCTGTTTGAATCTAGTTACATCAACAGGACAGGAACGCAGGTGTTCCTTGGTGCAGGCCTCGGCTTACACCACACTATCCCACAAAGATTTAATGCAAGACTTGCAGAGTTCCTTAGTGTAGAAATATCCGGTTATTATCCTACCTTTCATACCCTGTTACCACTTAATTTTATTTTATTTTTTTAAAGATGTCTTTTATCCTAGCACTGACAGCAGGAGGCATCTGTATCCACTGTGCTCATTACACATCTAGTCTTCTCTCTTTCTCTCTGTCCTTCTCCCATGCTCCTCTTCAAAAAAAAAAATCTGTCACTCTGTCCTGGTGAGCAACTTTGAACCGGACCTATGTTCTTACAGCAGACAGCTTTCAAAGAGCACATCCTGTTTCTCACTGGCGGAAATGTCAGCCACTTTTAAAGGAGAAAGATATCTGCCTTGGCTTTCGTCCAGACCTGTGGAACCCTGCTTGACATTAGCAAGTCAATTCGTACTTCTGTTAGCAGATTAAAGAGCATGCTGTACAGTGACTACAAATGTAGTCAAATATAATGGGTGACATTTTTATTGAATTTCTCGTGTAGCTCTGGACCAGATTGATTTAGTTCACAATGAAAAGATAATAAAATGATTCAAAAATAGAATACACAAAAAATTGTCAATCATTTTTAGTTATGCCTTCGCTCTAATAATATTGTTTAATATTATAATATAATTAAAGCATCTTTCTTCTTGTTTCTCCTCTCTTGCTCCTTTTCTTTCTTTTTCTCTTGTTTACGCTCTGCAGTGTACAGAGCTCCAGAACTCCCCCATTATGTCTCCCAGTTCCTCTCCTGTAAGCCAGCGCAGGAAACCTCTAGCAGATCATGCAGGTGTTCAGCATCTGGGCCTGCCTCCAGTACCACCCCGTCTCGACCTCATCCAGAAGGGCGTGATCCGCTCACCTGCCGCTAGCCCCACCGGTTCACCAAAGGTGTGTGGTCTGTTTTCAAGTTTTATTGGTTCGAGTTGCGCACTGTTATAATTTTTTTTAAGAATGCATGTCATTATATTACAGAATAAGTCTTAATATAGTTTCTACATACGGTCCTCCTTTTTCCAGGGCTCACCTGGTGCTTCCAGGAAACAGGACAAGCCCCTACCAGCACCTCCACCCCCTCAGAGAGACCCTCCTCCTCCACCACCTCCCGAACGCCCTCCTCCAATCCCCCCTGAAAGCAGGGCCGCCTGGCTGGCAGTACCCACGTCCTCCTCTGGACTTCCTCGGGATTTGTCGCTGCCCTCAGACGCCTGGAGCCCAAAAGATACCAGTCACCTGGTAGAGAGCAGAGGAGGAGCGGAGCGCTCACCCAAACTTGCCCATGTTGCTCCTGCTCACCTCAACGGAAGACCACTGAGCTGCAGCGCCATCGGATATAGACCAGATACACACTCGGACTGTACGAAGGTGAGACACACCTTATCAATACATAAATATTATCAGTCCCCTTGTGATTTTTGGAAAACTGCAGTGCAAAACAGACACTGAGACTAATTTATGTTTCAGTGTTACAACAAAATAATTAACAGAAATAACATCACGTCTTGAAGTCCTTTATTATTTTAAAGAATGACTTTTTGAATACTCACGTCTTATCCATTTATTCTTAAATGTAATATTGCTCAGTTCAGAGAAAAACTGTTAACGTGATGAAATATTTTAAATGTTCTGCTCTTTATAGTTACATACATTATTGTATACATTAGTAATACATTTCTCATAGTATTTATTACTTGCGTTCTTACTTATTAAGTCTCCTTACCCCAGAAGGTGAAAAGAGAGAGTGCCCAGTCGCAGCGTAGCAGCGGATATCCTGAGAGCTGGCGTTTAAGTGCGAACTGAGTTCATCAGGCTTATGTCTATTTAACTATTGCTGTAGCTCAATCACACTTAGCTAGGAAGATCTTCATGTTTAGGCAGAATGACTGTTTTTACCATCATGTTTGTTAAATAGACTCCTCATTAATTATGATCTTTGCCTTAGACATTTCAAGGTTGTTTTCTCAAAGTGTGTTATAGTCAAAGATTTCTTTTCTTTTTTTGTTTTCTTGCCATTTTTGGCCCAACTTCAGGCACAGCAACATATAATTACCACCCCACACATACCAGGGCTCCAGATGGAGACTGAAATGGTCGGCAGTGTGTCTAATGTTTTTATGTTGTGACTAGTTTTATCCAGACAGTAACACATGTGCTTCTGTGCGTTTGTGCTCTGTCCCCAGTGAATTGTAAGGCCATATAAAAGATTGATTTCACACTTATTGATAAATTTTTTTCTCACTTAATTTGTTTTTTTTTTTATCTGTCCAATTTAACTAACTAATGGGTGTGTTCCAGCTTCGCTGGCTAGCTAGCTAGCTCGCCAGAGTTAGCTAATATTTTTCAAGGAGCATAGACAAGTGACAAGAAAACTAAATGGCCAAACAAAACCTTTTTCTCAAAACCTTGCCATGATGTGTCCATCGAGTGCACCAGTGAAAGTTCTGATCATAATCAGATAATGCTAGGAAACGCAAATAACCTAAAACTCAGTTTAAATCAGTGTGGCTACATGAGTTTACCTGTAGTGGAGGACTTGCAAGAATTCTTTCAAGAACAGCTTTGTCAAGTGTATTTGCAAAACCCAAGCACAATGATGGAACTTACTCTCATGAAGAGCATCCAAGGAAAGCAAGACCAAAACTTACCTCTGCTGCAGAGAAGTTTTAGAGCCTCAGGATAAAGCCGTTATGGTGGCTTTACAGAACACAAGTGGCAGTCATATCTAAATATTAACTGAAGATTGTTGCATATTTTGGACACCAAAGAAAAATCAGGAAAGACTCTGGAATTACAATAGAAACTGTCCAGACATTTGTCTGGTAGTGTCCTTCTGTTCTATAAAGTAATATACAATACCGACCAAAAGTTTGGACACATCTCAAAGAGTTTTCTTTATCGTGTTCTTTAGCCCAAACGCGTCTCTTCTGCTTGTTGCCTGTCCTTAGCAGTGGTTTCCTAGCAGATATTCTAGCATGAAGGCCTGATTCACACAGTCTCCTCTTAACAGTTGTTCTAGAGATGTGTCTGCTGCTAGAACTCTGTGTGGCATTGACCTGCTCTCTGATCTGAGCTGCTGTTAACCGCCGATTTCTGAGGCTGGTGACTCGGATGAACTTCTCCTCCGCAGCAGAGGTGACTCTCGGTCTTCCTTTCCTGGGGCGGTCCGCATGTCAGCCAGTTTCTTTGTAGCGCTTGATGGTTTTTGTGACTGCACTTGGGGACACTTTCAAAGTTTTCCCAATTTTTCGGACTGACTGACCTTCATTTCTTAAAGTAATGATGGCCGCTCGTTTTTCTTTACTTAGCTGCTTTTTTCTTGCCATAATACAAATTCAACCTCTTTGAATGAGAAGGTGTGTCCAAACTTTTGGTCTGTACTGTAATTCGCCTTAACAAATGATTTGTGATGCTGATCTGAAATTCTGCTATCAGCACTTGCTTAAAAGGTACCGTGCAGAAACCTGACCTAATTCAGAGAACACTGCAGGTCTTGAGTGACTCAGAACCAAGCAGGTCAGGAGCATGCTGTACCTTCTGGTCAGTAGTTCTCTAGCACTTCTATTTCGAGCAGACAATAGTCAGGATTGCCTAAATCTGTTACCAAGCAACAGGCGAAATATTCACTGCAGGCTGTTTAAGCCACGTGTGGTGTGCAAAAGAACATAGCCTGGCACTGGAGCAAGAAATGTCTACTTGTATTTAAAGACGAAACTTGTCATCTCACTCTCCACATATTTCATCTCTTTTGTTGCGCTCGCAGGAGAATCAAACCCATCAGGGTGCAGTTGTTGGATGACAAATATAGCTTTGGTGTGCCAGCATGTGCTACAGTCTATGGGCTTATGAGTTAACTAGACTGACGCACACACACACACGCGCACACACACGCACACGCACACACACACACACGCAGCTCAGTGGGATTTGGGGATTATGTATTAAATAGGGGCTCTAGTGCCCATCATCCTGAGGGAGGAAGTGTGTGTGTGGGGGTGAGGGGGCAGAAGAGAGGATGGGAGGAGAAGGCAGAGATGGCCACATGTTTTCTCTTTGAGTGGTGGCTTCTTCCTGCCAGGGTGACATTTAAAAGCGTTAGGGCTCTCATTAAATATCACCACAGGACCACAATCATGTGATTTCAGCAGGGCGGAAGTGGTGTGTGTGTGTATGTGTGTATTGGAGAGAAAAACAACTAGAGAGTCAGCATGCAATGGGGTCACACAGGAGTACATCAAACTTTTATACTTATTAAAAGTAAGTGCTAATTTTAGTATAAATCTTGTTTTTAGCCACCCTATGAGACTGAGCCTAAATGTAGGCTGTGTTAAATAGAGCAGCACTCGCCACACACATGCACGCACATGCATGCGCGCACACTCACACACTCGCATTGACCTCTAGGTGGTGCTGTGGCACTGCGGCATTCTCAAAGTGTGTGGCTGGGAATCTCCCCCTCCCCCCTCTGTCAAGATTCAAAGGTGCTTATTTGCCATGTCATATATAGACATTCATATTCCCAATGTTCAGAAATAAGTCAGACGAAAATAACAGGAATAGATAGAATAAAAAGTTGTAATTAAAAAAAAGTAATAAAAAAGAGAAAATATAGAATAGTTTACAATAGAATAATAATAGATAAATATAAATAAATAGAGCACACAGATTTAGCTCTGCAGTCAAAGATATAGTGACACTAGTGAAGGCAATTTGAAAAAAGAAGGGAAGCTTTAGGGGCTATAATAATAAAATTATAATAATTTCTCTGTTTCTGTGAAAGCTGTGTGTCTGAATTTGGTCTTGTTTCTCTGTAGCTCACTAACGGCCTGCTAAGCTCTGAGAGGTATGATGTTCCCCCTCAACGTCACTCCCCTCCTCCACCCTCCCTCACCAGCACCAACAACCAGAGGTGAGTATCTTACTCTCTCTTTTTCTGACGCACATTCACACACGGTCATACTCGTACCATTTTGCACTTTCCTACAGTAAAATCAGTTGAAGTCTGGATATTTGAAAAGCGAACGGGTAGAACAACAATCATCCAGCCTGCGTAATTACACTACCAGGTTTACAGCCAGACAGTAATGATATCCTCATGTGTTTTTCATGAAACTAAAATTATAATGAATGAGATACAATTATTGCAAACAATAAACTGTTAGATGGAATGATTTTACATCCAGCTTTGTTCTTAATTTGGAGGAACCGGCTACTTAAACAGGCACTGGAATCATGTAACACACACCAGACGTACTCGCACGCACACGTCCACGCACACACATCCAACACAGTCTCCACTCTTATTATTTTCTTAGTCTTGTCATCTATTTTGTCTTCTTATTTGTTGTCGCCTGCATGTGGAAAAAGAGGATCGTATCACCGCATGATCAGACGGTGTCTGTCGTCATCACACCCGACCTCTACTTCTCTCTAAGAAGTAGCACATTTAGTGGATAGGCAAGATGTGTCTTCCTTGCAAGACTATTTTTTTTTTCTTCCTTTGTGAAACAATTGTTCTTGTGTGCATGTGTAGCGATGCCTCCTTGCTCATCAGCCATGTGCATCGATGTGTGCTGGCATGTTTAGGCTTAACGTGCGAGCGTGTCGAGCCTGGGCGGCACTCCGTCAGTGCCAGTCGTGCCATTGTTTGGACACGTGCTACAATTATGCAAAAACAACCGGCTTTGTTGTTTGTGTTCATTGCACACAGATACACTTGTGTACACACAGTAGAGGACAGAAGGCTTAGGAAGAGCTTAGTGTGTGTGGTCATTGGAGCTTTCTCTGTTGAAATAGGTGGCATTATGTGAGTGAAATAATAGTGATACGAAGTGAAAAGCAGAGTGATTTCTTTGAGTGTATGTGTTAAATATCATAGCAATGGAAAGGTAGAGTGTGTGATTGTGAATAGAGTAAAGGATAATGGCAGCGGAACCTTCACTGAATGTGTGCGTGTTTGCCTGTGTGTGCTTTTGTTCAGTAGCTAAAGGCTAAAGTGCAGCTGTGCACACTGATCTGCTGGCTCAGGGCATAGTAGATTCTTTGTAGCGAGCAGCTCACATACTTGGGACTGTTGATGTAATTTTCCACCTTGGGGGAAAAACACACACACATCCACACAGTCACTGTTTTAACAGTACTCCGGCTGAATGATGCTGAAGAGGTGGAAAATATAATTCCATAAACGCCTTAGTGTTACTGAGAAATGAACCGTGCCCACTCTGTTCTGATTCACAGCTGAAGTGGCTCACACTCTCTTTATTAACCTTGTGTTTATTTTGCCCTCTAGTGGTCATGGAAGTAAAAGTGGCCTGTGTTTTTGTGCATGCGTATCTGCACACGCGTCTCAACCAGGAAATTATGAAGGAACAACCTTCGTTTTTATCTGATTCCTGACACCGGTTCAGAAGTACAGCTCACTGCACTTCAGAAGTTCAGAAGTGCGTGTTTTTATATACAGTACTGTGCAAAAGTCTTGAATTCCCCTTATTTCTTCGTAATAATTTCTAAACTAATTTTTTTTTTTTTTTTATTAAATTGAAGAAATGAGAACAAATATTTTACTGTGAGAAGCTGCAAATTACCTTAAGGTACAATTAAAAAAATTGGATGTTTACTTCATCAGCAACCTCATTTCCTTTCTTGTCTGTTCGAAACACTCAGCATTCAGCATCACCAGTATACTAATCACCAGCCTGATTACCTGTCATCATCCGCACCTGTTTCTCACTGGTTCATGCCTCAGGATAGATTTTTTTTTTTTTTTTGATGCATGAATGATTCATATGTATGGCTTCACAAACCGGAAACATTTCTCTGAAACTGGTACAGGGACTGGACTGAAAATGAGAGACACAAAGTCTTTTAGGAAACCTGGAGAAGTATTCTTCAAGACTGCATTAAAAATGCATGAATGTCTGGCTCTTTGGAAGCAGTATATGAAATAAGAAGGGGGTCAAGACTTTTGCACAGTAAAGTATTTCTGACTGTTGGACTAGGTGGTTGTGTGCATGTAGGTGAACACTGGGCCTAGTTGTGGTAGTGGAGCTCTTGCTGAGTTGGTGTAAAAGCTGTGTGTGGGTGTTCGTGTGTGAGAGAAAGATTGAAACGCTACGAGATGATTGAGTGTGCTGTTTAATGCATTGCTAAGACCTTTTTGTCACCGGTGAATGATGGTGTTCAAGCACCACGGACACTTTGATTTATCATCACATTCCTTTCTGTTGTGTTTACGCTGTATTTGTGTGTTTTAAGTGACAACGATGCGTTGTAGATGTCAAATTCTTAGATATAGTAGTCTAGGTTTCAGATATGAACAAGTTTTTTCTGACATGGAAGGCAAACATCCCGTCACTTATTTAATCAAACACGATCACAAACAGGCAAATGCCATTGATGTCATTTCTCATGCAGCTTGTTTTCATTTATCTACTCACAGGAATGTTCCCTTGTGTGGCCTTAAAGATGGCAATCATCCATATTGAACTTTTAGCAGGAGTAGTTTTGGATGCTCATTCACGCTCGGTATGTGGGCTGTAACGTACGTTGATTGCTTTATTAATCCCCAGTAGCCTCTCAACCTGCGTCTGGCGTATCTGTGGGTAGGGAATACACTCTGGATGGGACACCAGCCCATGTTAAAACCTAGCGCCAATTTAGCATAAGTGGTCCACATAACTGCTATTTTTACATGAGGTGAGCTGAACACGGGAAGAACATGTGAAACTCTACACTGACAGTAACCCGAGCTCAGGATTACAGAAACGCTGTAAGGTAATAAAAGCGTAGTGCAATATAGAAAAGCGATATATGTAGTGCACTATAGGCTTAGAGATGATCTGAGGTGACAAAGTGACTCCAGTGGGTACAGAGTTTCAAGTATAAATGGGTTACAACCCTGAGGTTTAAAATATACATCAGTCAATTTTTCAGATGTCTCTTAATATTGCCTCAATAGACGAACGTGTACAAATGTTTAAATGTACAAATGTACATGAAATGTACAAAATCCGATAAACCACATAAAAATAGCTTAAGGAAATCGTACATTGCATTATACAAAGCGTTACCGCATGCGCCTCTCGAACCATGTGCAGAATAAGGTTCTTTCTGAGGCTGTACAGGTATGTCTCCCTCTGGGTTCATGTTAAATCTGACCCATAATGCCACATTTTTAACCTGCATTAAACTCCGGTTGTGTTACCCATACATTAAAATAACCTTACATAAAGAGCATTAAAATTTTAACCAGATGTTAATTCAAGATTTCAGATAGATTTCAGGCAATTTGCCAAAGATACCCTTCTTTCTTTACATCATTCTTTAAACCAATTTTAATAGCTACAGTTACTCAAATAACACATTTTTCTGAGTCAGTTACACAGAGGTATTTAAATTAAGCAAAAATATTGAAGAGATGCCCTAATTAGTGATTAAAGGTAAAAACTAAAATAAAATATTGTGATGGTTTGATTGCATTTTTAAACCGTTATACAGTTTAAGTTCTTTCAGGTAAATAAAATGTGTTTCGCACAGAACACTAACCACGTTACAGAGAGCAAAAGCAGCATAATTAAGCGCTGGCTCTGTGTCTGCTGCTAATGAGGTTGTATGAGAGGCTTACAGTATTCTGTTTAAGTGTGATAGCATTGTGCTGGGTACTGACATTTTAGGAACTGATAATGAGTAGTTCTTATGGTCATGTTTTTCTGTTTTTCTGTGTGTGCATGTGTGCTGCAGGTTTTCGAACCCATTCAGCAGCATGTGCTTGGAGAGATCTCGGATAACAGACAGGGTAGAAGATGAGTATCAGATCCCGTCCTCTCATCCTGTGTGCATCACGCAGCCTCCTGTGTGCATCTCTGCCCCCATACCTAACAGGTACATATGCAAACGCATTTCTTCCCACACACTAAGTGACATCATGATGCACTTAGTTTATTTATTTTCAATACTCAATACACAACTTCTCAAACTCGCTGTACAATATGAGCAGTAGTTAACTCACAGTTTGATTCTTACACACAGAGGAGATCTAATCCTCCAATTTTTGGTCACTAGTTAAAACAGATGTTCTCTATTCTCAGTTTTAAAGCCACATACAGTATGGGCATCATATCTGGACAAGCTCTGCTCTTTAAAAATACAATAACAATAATAAACACACTACAACAACTTAGTAAACATGTGTTCCCTGCGGTCGTCAGTCAAACTTTAAAAGGTTTTGCATAATAAACTGCAACATACCTATACATTTTCTAAGCCAAAGGTTTGAGAAATGTTAGTTATTTTTAGACATTCAGATGAGTCTCCAGTAAAAAAACAAAACATAAGCGGTCGGGACATTCACTGCTTTTGGTCCTTTTTGTTTTTGTATTGGCCAGGGCTTAAACAAGGCAATCAGATTTTCCCCCCCGTGACCTCAAGAAAAGCCCCATCCATGGCTTTTTGCTCAGCTCAGCAATTCAGTTTACTTCAGTCCTATTTGTATAGTGACTTTAACAATGGATGTTGTAGCAAAGCAGCTTTACAGGATGGAAAATCCTGGATATAATTTAAAACATTTTGTATGTAATGAATAAACTGGAGGTAATCGTGATAAGTGAAAATCTCCGTGAGGAAGGAACCAGACTCAAAAGATCACCTTTATTTGTGGTCTCTAAGGTCGAAATTTCAATCGCATAATGGAAAATATGCTTTAGTTGATCTAAAGTCCACTTTGTTAAGGTTACTAACTGTTCACTAACAGGGACTTGGTACAAAGTCTGAGATCTTTGTTAGCTTCTTGCTGAAATAGTAACATATAAGACCTTTAAACTGGGGGAGAAAATGCAAAGTATGATGAATATACAGGATACAGCTGTCTTTTAGGGAAATTAAAAGAGCTTGACTTCAGTGACACTGAGACTTCCTGGTAAGTGTTGCTCATGTGTAATAATACTGCATTTCATTAATAAACCCCAGGAGCTAATTGGTTAAAAAAAAATTTTAAAAAAGGGTTGCAAAAAACTGTTCTAAAAAAGTAATTTAGTTCTATCTAAAGACTGACTGCTGTTTATATGCTACCACATCCTTTATAACCAACAGTTTCATTCTGTGTGTGTGTGTGTGTGTGTGTGTGTGGTTTTGACAAAACAAAAGTGGTTAGGGTATTTTGTTGTACAATTGACTACTGTGAAAGATGAAGTTTGTGTATTTATTTCATGCAACTCAAACACAAACTACCTAGTATGCTTTTTATTTTTTGTTTGTCTTAGAATAATTAGTTGGTGGTCATTTTAGACATTTTTTTTTGCCAACCCAATGATTTAACCAAAAACAACAACTCATTAGTAAACACAAGTTGATGGATGGAAATTGTAGCTTGTGCATGAAATGAAAATGAAGTTACACATCACATCATCTCTCCTTCAGTATGCATTTGATAAGAACAAGCTCCTTGCTATTTGAAATGATATTTTAAGTAATAGCCTCTCTAAATGTATTTAGAGTAGAGCATACTTCATGTATCCTATTCTTGTATTATTGGCATCATAAACAAAGATTGTCAATGCGGTGCCTTAAAAGTGAAATGACCTGTGATGGTTTAAATTAACACAACACCGTCTTTTCTGCAGGTCTGCAGAGAACTCATCTGATCTGATCTCAGAAGGGAAGAAGCTGAAAGCTCCAGAGCATGGTAACACTCTTGTGTTTGAGTGTGAGTGGGTGCAGTGTTTCCCACAGGTCTGAAATATACTTGCAAGCGGAACAGTAGTCTTTAAAAACCAGAGCATTTTTAAGCCTTTTTTTTTATATGCATTTCTATGTTTTAATAAAAACAGTGGTGCCCAAAAATGTACTGTATACACACTTACCCATAAAACAAATGTATGCCTTCACTGTCACATGATAGCATCAACAATGGTACGAATATGGACATCTTTAGAGGAATCATAATCATTGCTGCCATAATTCAATTCAAGTTTTAAATAAAAGGTCATAGATAATAACTGTTGAAGTATGTACACATTTTTGGGACGCCCTCTGAGTATAGTGGTCAGAATTGTGCAATATAGAGTAACACTTTTTTTCAGTACGACCTGAGCAATATGATGTACTGAATTTTATTTTAACCAATTATTATACAACCATGACTGAGGAAAAAACTGTTACACAGGCATTGATTCATAAAATCATGTGTTTTATGTTTGTCTGAGAGATAAATGCACATTAATAATAATATGCACATTTTGAGTTTTACATTTTTGTGACATCATCATTAGTAAAATTGTAAAGTGTCCTTGAGCTCTGGAAAGGCGCTATATAAATAAAAACTATTATTATTATCATGCCTATATTCTGGTAGCAGTAACAATTTTATGCGTCTTAAAAGTAATAATAACTTTGGTTCTACATGACTTATCAGAACACCCAAATACACAGTTTGATGTCTGAAGTGTACCCCCATCCACACACACTGGCAGCACTTCTGTATAAGCAGCTATGTTTTTGTTTTTTTTTGTTTTTTTGTGGTTTTTGTTTTTACCATTGCTGTGTTGCCGGCATGGATCTATGCCACTTGAGTCCCCCCATTGTGTGTCGCCCTTCTTATACTTTATACCGCAGTTGGCATCTGTTGCATTTCAATTAAATCAAATCCATATTAATTTATATAGCGCTTTTAACCGGGGCCACCGTTTTATAGAATCAATATAAGATTAAGGAAATGAGTATGAAATGTGTGAGAAAATATGTGTAAATAAAAAATGTATAGTATAAATTTACTACCTCTCAGTGCACTGCTCTTGCTCTTGCAGTAGCAGAATAAACAGGTAGATGTGCATCAGGGAGGGAACTATGTGCTAATCAATCATGGATGGCCCGCCCAAGTATACTCTGTGTGGGAAATGCTGGTGCGTGGGAGTGTGTGCGCGTGTGTGTGAATGAGTGAATGTTTGCTCACTATAACGCATACGGTAAAAACCCTGTGTTTTAAAACCATTAGTTGCTGTGCACAAGCTCAGTGTGCTGTTTCATTAGCATACGTAGCAGTAAGTAAGTGTAACTGTTTATCATCTCGCTCAGGTGAGTTTGACGTTGGTGTTTCGGGCGTAGTTCCTGCCATACAGTGTCCCCTCCACAACAACCGCACTCCAGCAGACTACGACATCCTTCTGCCCCCACAAGGTAACCAATGACAATGCTCCTTCTGTAGAAATGTGTTCTGATTGACTGCTTTTTTTAAGTAGGGTTGGTAGCATATTTACATGGACTGTGGCCTCTGACTCTCAACAGAGTCGGTGTCTGCTGCCTTTATTAATAATTTGCTAGCTAGTAGTTTATTCGTCTGTTTTTTCCTCAGGAAATCTTCATTTCTGGTTGTTAATGATAAGGTTTTGAGTGCTCATTCAGAAATGAAAGCAACTTGTATTTAAACACATGATAGATAGTAAAAAATATGATTTATTCTATGAAAATTCTGAAAATGATTGCTTTATTATGGTTTTTCATTAATTATGATTTATGAAAAATTTATGAAGAACTATGAACAATTTGCTCGATGTAATAATCCTGCATTCTAACCTGACTGTGTAGCTGTGTATTTCTCCTTATGCCAGTTATGTGCTGGAACAGTGTTAGTGAAGCTGTAATGTCGCCATCTAGTGGCGAAATTGTGATCCGCATATTAACTTGTTTTTCCCGTCCTTTCTAGCTCTGCCAGCAGAAGATCCATTTAACACAGCTCCTCCGTCACAGCCTCCGCCTCCGCCCCCTGTTAGACACAGCTTCCCAGACGCCTCCTCCTCCTCCTCCTCCTCATCATCTCCATCCTGCCCCAGAGCTGCTCGGCCCACATCCGGACACTTCCTTCTCAACTCGGGTAACGTCACTGTGCAACATACCACAACCTTTGGCAAACAAAGTACTGTTATAAAAAGTATGCAGGTTTACTGGTCACCAGATGCGTACCAGTTTAGACAGTCACAGCTTCTGACGACTCAGAATGGAGCATTCAACAGCACTGAAGTATGATAGTAGGCTTCATTACACTCATTATGTTTTGCTTTATTTCTATTAAAATTTTTCATCATATCATGGCTTTTAATTCTTGTTAGCACTAATTATATTCATAAAACCTCCTGTAAAAGAGCTCTTCATCAGTATTTTTTTTTTATACAAATTTGTGTAGAATTAACTAAAATCCCTTTGCATCCATTTGGGCAGGTTTGTTTTTTGCAGCAAATTTTGAGAACAAGAATGTCATAGTGGCACTTAATCGACTTTAATTGTACTATAGTGGTTATAATATGACGTGTTTTATATATTTTTTATTTAATGTGTTTTAAATTTAGATGCTTTCCTGGATGTCTTGAGCGGTTCTGCTCCTCTACCGCCTGTTCGGAGGCAGACGGGAGACAGCATATTCCGAAACTCGCAAGAGTACGACCAGCTGCCTCCTACATCAAGTATGAAAATAAATCAATGATATAATATTATATTGCATAGCCTTAGGGCGTTTTCACACTCACAGAACTCTTGTTGGAGCCCTGATTGATCTCAGGGTTTGAGGGAAGGGCATTATCTTTGCAGGTTTGTTTTTACACAGGCAATTTATTCTGATTTACAGACCGACTTGAAAAAGTGGGAAGTATAAAGTTATGGTTGCGTGCAGCTCTAGCATCCCTAGGGAGTTTGCCATGTTCCTCCCATTTGCCAGTGGGTTTGCTCTGGGTTCAGGTTTCTTTCACCTCATAAAACATGACGGGTGCATTGATTAGATTGAATGTGTTCAGAGGATGCACTGTATAGGACCAGCATCCCAGCCAGTGTTCTCAGTGTAGGCTGTGGTTTCCTCGTATTTCCAAAGGCTTTATGGACGTTGTGTGAAACAGTATCACAAGTCCAGTCAATTGTGGTGTCTGAGGAGTTTTGCTAAAGCCTTGGTTACTCAAAAAAGTGTGAAAACGCCTTACGCTATATACGTACACTACCAGTCAAAAGTTTCGACACAGCTTCTAATTCCTTGGTTTTTCTGATTAATTTTTTTCCTTTTTGCATTGTTTTTTAATTGATGTTTGAGGCTGGCAAGTCTAAATTAAGTTCTCCTCTAAAGATAATATATAAGGATATTGTTATAGAATGTGGAAAATAAATCACAAAAAAAAAAATCATTAGAGATAGAAGGTCTGTCCAAACTTCTGACTGGTATAATATAATAATCATGTCTACTGATACCTTACCGATAGTGATATTCTCCCTAGTCATGTGAGGGGCGTCATTAAAATCTAGCCAGGTCTGTTTGTCAGTTTCCTGTATATGATGTATATAGTACCACTAAAGTGCTGTCAGAGGTTGTGTAATGTCCCTGTACTATATTTTGTCAGGATGTTAGTTAAGCCATTAGTGAGAGATAAGTGCAACCTTCCTGAATTATTAACCATGACTCGGCATTGCTCTTAGTGTGTCTGTGAGCTGAAGATGAATCTGAGCTGATTGGCCTCATTTATTCTTTATGACCTGTTTAATGGAGCATGGTTTTGTTTCTGTCCACCAGTAGCCGGAGATTGTCCGCGGGCACCCGCAAGACCACCTAAGCCCTTTCCTCGCAAGACCCCTCCAGAGATCCTGCACCGGAGACCGCCCGAGTACTCACAGGAGAACGTGGACGCCAAAATCGCCAAGCTGATGGGTGAAGGCTACTCGTTCGACGACGTCAAGAGGGCGCTGTTGATCGCACAGAATAAAGTGGACGTGGCACGCAACATTTTGCGCGAGTTCGCCCTGGTGGCGCCAAGACTGAACTTGTAGCCAAATGCCCTCCGTTCTCCGTCTGACTCAACGTGGGCGCCAGACGGGCAGCATGCAGGGTGACTCCTTTACTGACCTGGCTCAGACTGCAGGCATCCGTCTGTGACTTGGACAGTGATAGAGAGACACGGGCTCGATGCCCAGCCAGGATCGGGGAGGAAAGTAAAGGGGTCAAAATGTGGAACCTGTGAAAAAGCCTTGTGTTTACAGTGCTGTGCCGCGTGGTGGCTTAATGCTGCTGCTGTTCTCTGCTCAGTGCCACTCTGTCTTGCTCCATTCAGTAGAGGAGCTGCGAATCTGTTCACACAGCTCATATTTTGTTGCAGACTGCTGCGTATCCAAGGACTGGAATCGACTGAATTAAAATGAATATTGAATTGAACTCTGTCCTGACTGTTGATGTTGCCAGTTTGTTGCAGGCTGCTGTTGCCTATCCTGCCAGCTGTGCTGTTGCTGCTGCAAGCCTTAGTCTAACACACACACTCTCACACACATACACTTTAGTGGTTTTACAGTTCTATCTAAATTCTTTTTTTTTTATTTTTTTTTTTTATGGTGGTCAGTGGAGGGGAGAGAGTGAGTGTGTGTGTGTGTGTGTCTGTGTGCTTTACTTTTACTGTTCCTCCCTCTGAGTGAAAAACTGTGAGAAAGACAAGCTCTACTAGTGAGAACAGTAGAGTGCATCCTTTTACAGTGACACATTATCTCCCATTTTGGAATTTAATGAAGTCCATTTCATGCCCTGAAAAGGAGAGAGATAAAGATGAATGCAATGGATTGTAGCTGGTGGACCACAAGTTTTTAAATCTTTTCAAATTTATTATTATTTTTTTTAATACATGCTCAACTCCGATCGATTCCTGCATAAGGCTACTCGTACACTGCATGGCTGATAATGATTGATGACAGTTGTAAAGATTCAGCATACTTGCTTAACATGCAATATCGATTGGCTCTCAGCTTTGATGGAGGAACTGCCTCCAAGTCTCGATTTTCTCTCATAGAATATTTCTTTGTCAAAAATGAACATTGACAATTAACATTGGCAACTCCTGTGGCGAGAGCAGTCACTGACACAGTTGACCCCAACTGCTTTTTTAATTTGACTCAGTAGCACATCTCTAGTTGTTACTTCTCTCTCAAACAAATAAGAAAAAAAAAAAAAAGTTCTCACAGGCCACCATTGCAGGATCGAGCATAAAACACTGGGGTGAATCATTGAGCTACAAAAAATGAACCGGATTGTAACAGATTGCCAAAACATTGCCCCTCCCATGCAGAGCTACATTTCCTAAAATAAAGCATGATTAGTTATGCCTTAAAGGTGCCCTAGTTATTGGACGTACCATACAGGGTCAAACTGCAGCAAATCCCAATTAAGGCTTGAATTTCCTTGTAACATACAGTACATCAGAACATTCGAGCTTTCTCTTTCGCTTTAATCAATGTGCCACATTTTTATGTTTCTCTTTAGCTGCCAAATGAAAGGCCTCTGAATGTATTTGTTCCTGTTGCGCTTCATTCCCAGAGGAAGGCATTCAAATATATGAGAGGAGTCTCATAGCCGTGCATCCTGTGTGTAAAGCCCTGAGGTCATAACCAGAACTGATCAGCTATCTGCAGGCACATCTCGGAGCTGCTCGCCTTCCTTAAAAATAAACATTATCAGTAAAACAGCATTTTCTTCACGGTCGAACAGTTGCGTTATGAAAGCTATCGGGTCGCAGCCGACGGCTCTGGTCGTCTGGCACAGAGAGAAATCATTTCCTCTGGTTTTGACTATCCAGACATTGGATACATTTCTGATGTTATCACTTCAAAAGAACCAAGTGTATTGTTTTCTTGTATAGCTTGCAGTAGTCAGAGCTGGAGAGATGAGTGAGCAACTAATGTAACACTCCCTCCATCTAACCATTCAAACTGTTGATTGCGATCCTTTAAATGTTATGTTTAAATGTTTAAACCAGGTATGAGCAGTTATTTTTGAATGCTTATCAGATCAGATTTACACATTTTCTTACTTAAAGCTTTGTTTTTGCACTGGTCTCTCTTCCCC